>JAPYYW010000853.1:0-83896 GCA_030522545.1 Cremastinae sp. A BG-2022a
ATACCTAAAAAATGATGACAAAGTGCAAAATTGAAAATTTGGGAGCCTTTTTATTCTAAAGTTCGAATTTTCGACCGTTTTTTTCGACATATTTGACCCCAAAAGAATTATTTATTTACACTGTACCTTCCAAACTTTAGGTACATCCTTCCGATAATATTACTGAGAGTAATCTCCCAAAATTTCATCGAAATCGGTCAATAACTTTTTGAGCTACAACACGAGCAGTTTTCGAAAATGTAGTTTCGAAATAATCGCGTTTAAATACATGTGAACACTATTAATTGTAGTGACTTACCGATTAATCAGCGATTTCCCGTATATATTCATTATTTTGGGTTTTTCTTTGATCAGTATATTCTTTGGGTATTATACTTTTGAAATATGTAAAAAAATCGATTTTTTGAAAATTCTAAAGGGATTGCTGAAGAAAAGTTGTTGCAAATTGTTTCAAGAGCAACATACTCAAAAGTCAAGATCATCCAAGATTACCTGCACTTGCTACGTATGTACAAAAATTTAAAAAAATCATAATCTTAGGATTTTTTGAAAAAACTAAAGGGAGCTTCTTTGAAGAACAATAAAGAACTATGCTAAATTTTAAAAAAGGTTCACCATCTAGATTGCAAGATATTTAGGATTGAAAATGGCAATATTTAACACGGGCTCTTATGGGAGAGCACTAAAAATTGGCATTTTCAACATATCTCAATTTCTACGTGATGAAACCTCTTAAAATTTAGTACGTATATATGCGTGACATATAAAAGAATGACTGTACCAATTTTCAACAAAATCCTAAATAATCGATAAAACTATATAGAACTACCTCAAAATGAAGAAGAATAAATCTTGGATCGAATTAGCAAAGAGAACATTTTCCTTTGTGCTTTTAAAAATATACATTTTATCGAGTCGCATACGTCTGCAAATCCTTTTTGTCTCTTTCGCGACACGTTTTGCTTACATCTTTTTACGGTATGTGCATATTTATTAACAAATATGCGTACGCGAATTGTCGACTCGTGCTTCGTCGAGTTTTGCTCTCCGATTGTATTTCACGTGTGTGTGCGTATTGAGATTGGAATATCGATCGTGACATCGATCGATCGCTTTGACGCATCGCGAAAGCGACGCCACACAAGCCGACAGTGAATAATCCACTGGCATGAAAAGGCACGTTCGATAAACTGTCAATGATCAAACCCACGCTTTCGTCAGTCACTTTTTCCCTTTTTCTCTCCATATCTATTTTTCTCTCGTCTCGTTGATTCAATCGCGCAGCACTAATGGATTTTTTTTTGCTTTCATCAGATACGTGTACATTGTAGATTATGCTTTTACAAGCGAAATTTTTTCTCCCTTTTTTTTATTATAAAAATGATATTAAATGTTTTTACAAATTCTGAAGCTTTCTCATCAAGAATAATTTGATTGTTATCGTAATTTAATCACTTTTTCTTTCAACTTTTAATTATTCTAATTTTTAGGATTTTGTACAATCGAGCATGAAAATCGTCTGTATATCTTTTTTGTTATACAACTTCATTACGGAGAGAACTTTGAACGAAAAATTACTATGTTTTTTGTACCGTGGTATATAACAGTTTGGAAAAATTTAAAGATATTTTTCGTACGAAACATATAGTAATTATATTTATAAAATAATCGAAGTCGCTATGTTTTGTATTTAAAAAATCTAAAAACTTTCTAGACTGCGTAACCACAATACGATTTGGTATATAATAACTTGACGTATATAACATTTTTTTCTATGGTTTTTCATTACCTTCTTCGTTTTGGGCAAAATAAACGAGAATGTATTTGGGACACGATAGAGAGAGTGGACGGAATCGAGCGAGAGCGAGGTGCGTGCAGGAAAAATTTTTCTACGAATACAGCCGAAAGTTTATCTATTATCAATCGAGGTGCGCCATACAGAAGAGAAAATTTTCATAAGGTAAACTTCCCAATAGTTGGACAGCTAAGGGTTTTCACACTGTATCTTTATTTTAAAAATATTCGAACAAAAAAATTGGCCTTAAATTCACATCTAAACTATTGTCTAAGATTTTAGCGAACAAAAACTCATTTTATTTATTAAATTCAGACAATAATTCTAGTCAATAAATACTTGGACGTTCAAATATGTAGGATGTCTCACAATATATAGTTGGACAGAAAATCGACAGTCTCTGCGTTTGTTCCAATAAATTAACGTTATAAAAAATAAATCTCTTTATATATGAAAAATAAGGTATACGATTTTATTGAGAAAAAACAATTCAAATATTAAAAATAATACAGTAAAAACTGTCAATCTATTAGGACGATTACCTTATACCCTCTTTTCCACAATCTTTCGCGATAATTAATCTCCTCTTTCATAATATGTGTCGGATGTTGAAAAATGGGACTTTCGATAAAGCAGAAAATATCGAGAAACTATTGCAGTGGCGCAGTCCTATATATATATTGTATATTATTCGTAGGAAAAATCAGAGCCGACATTAATCGGCAAATCTCGTTTTTCGTAATCTCCAGATTCGAGGGGGAAAACTTGGATGGAGTACGGTATCGCACCAAATCGTCTTCCAGAAAGTAAAAGAGATAAAAAAAAACACACTGTCCATAACACGTACACATGTATGAAAAAATACATTAAAAATAGCCGTCCCGCCGCGAATCGCGTGAACAAACGCGCGTCTTCGTGTACACAAAGTGCGCGTCAGTGGCCCTCGGGGAACCCGAGACATGCGACAAAGTGAGCCTCGTTCCGGCGACAGTCGAACCTTGCTCTTGATATGAGAAACGTCAGGAACAATTCCGAGTGAGAGACAAATTATCGAACACCGCGAGAATCTGCCGGGCGTTTCCCGTCTCGACGTTTCTCCGACGCGCGGCCTTCGGAAGAAAGAACCGAGAGCGGTGCCCGCGAAAATTGTCAAAAGCGAGATAAATCACTTTCCGACGAAACACGAGGGAGAAGATCGAAGAGGTGCCTGAAAAAAATATTTTGACAAAAATTAAATGAAAGAATTTTCATATTTTAACATTGATTTATATATAAATACCGTCGAAACATTTTGAAACTCTTTTGTGTCGTCGATGTTGAATTTTTCACGGAAGAACAAAGGAGAGGGAGGAATATTTCGAGATATATTGTATATGATCTTCGTGGAGTACGTATGAATTTTCGAGTAAACACGCACGCTCGTGTATATAGACGAGAGACCCGATAACGAGCGATATCGTCAAAAAAAAAGGAGGAGGAGGAGCGGCAGAAGGAAGGGAAGAAAAAAAACGACGATGATGTGATAAGGTACATCGAGTATCGCCAGTAACATCGAAGCATTGATCGATTGTTCACGCGTTTCATAAAATCTCACGTGTCCCGCGAGAAATTCGCATTCTCTCCTGCGCTCGAGCTCTACCCAAAATAAAAAGAGAGCAATATTATACCAATGATGAAATTGAGACGATGAGAGTACACGTTTTTCCATTGTCTATATTTTCCTACGAGAATCGCACAAAAAATTATCAAATCGATCGTACGGCGCTCGCGAGACATTTTTCACGCGTGGAGCGTGAATTTTCCAACATTCCCCGATTTTGCTTTCTCTCTGACGATCGTCATTTTTGGGAAATCGTTCGATGAGAAGCCTGCAAGATTTGGTGCATACCGAGCGCCCGTGAAAAGATCGTCGGCCGCGCGGGCGAAGAAACCTCGGAAGCGGCGACGACGGTGACGACGACGTCGACTTCATCGACGAGTGGTGTTTCGGGCTCGAGTTCGGCGACGTCGAGTCTGATCGGTAATGCATCGACGAGCGGGACGAGCGTTAATAGCGTAGGGAGAAACAATAATACGTCCGGGAACACGACGGGAACGCCGAACTTGAGCGCGATGTTGCGCACACCGGCCCGGAGCTCGGTCGCTCTTTTGCACAACTCGTTATCCTCGGCGACGACGTCATCCGCCCCGGCGACACCCGTTCATCATTCCTCGTCCGGCAACTCGAGCGGCAGCGGTTCCGCCTTGTCCCGGCTCTCCCTCCTCGAGAGCTGCCACAGGAAGATCCGATTCTTCGGAGAACTGGTCTCGTGAGTTTTCCATAACCAAAAAACCATCAGCAAACCACAACAATCAAATTTAAACAAACGAACAAACAAAGTACAGAGCAATTAAAATAATAATATCGCAATATTGAACGTTTACGCACTTGGTGTGAGATTTTATATATTTATATATTATTTATTTTTGAGGATATACGGCATATATAAACATAATAATAATAATAATAACAACAACGATATAATAAAACTGTAGAAAGGATGAAGCATAACAAAACAATGATTAATATAACATTGATGTAACAAAAAAAATGCACTAGAGCCTCGATGGAAATTTGGAAAAAAGTTTGTTCTTTTTCTATTTTTTTAAATCGAGGTTTTTTAATCGGGATCATGTAATCAGAGGAAAAATTATACATACACGTACACGTAAACGCTACACGCTTTGTAGAATGGGAGAGAGGCCCGGGAGAGAGAAAATGAGGGAATGGAGCGAGGATTGAGCGAAAAATATATTGTAAAAAGCTTTGCATTTGTATAGCACACTTTGGATGTGGTTTATTCTCTTTCTGTGCAGATAATTTTTTTTGCTTACCTGTCTGTTGCGTACAGCATAAAATGAATTTAAACAAATTTTCCGAGGTAGTTTCTGAAATAATGATCTGAAATAATATTCGCCACTTTTCACTGTTCTCATCTATTCTTTCCTGCAACGAATATTTTGTGAAATTGTACGAACCGAATTGAAAAGGTTGAAGTACAAAAATAAGGTAAAGTTTTTTTGTTTTAATTCATTATTTGAAACGTTATCCGAGGTTTTCTTTTTAATGAAAAAAAAAAAAAGAAAAGTGTTCCATCGATATCGTATGTATTATATCACGTTTTAGCGCACCACTCGCCGCTTTATCGCATATATGTGCCCCACGCGAGAACTTTTTCTTGTTCTTTTCCTTTTTCTTTCTCTTTGCCAGAAGGCCTTCATTTTCATTCCGGGGAATGCACATTCGCGAGATTACAGTCCGCTGACTTGAGATTTTTCCACTCTTCTTTCTTTCACCCTTAATTTTTTCTCTCGCCGTCTCTCGAAATTCGTATTTCCATCGTTGACAGCGATGAAAACCTTCAGTTTTTGTTCACGACTGTTAATTCCGTATAATTTGATATTCCGGCTGTGTCAAAGAGCATGCCAAGTGGACCATCTTCCGTCCTACATATTTTTCCGTGCGTCCCACCGCTACGGCGTTTCCACACGTAATAAACGCGAACACATTCTCGCTCACGTATATATACACGGCTCTCAAACGACACAGACACTTTTGTCTTGTTTAAATTACGTCAGACCTGTATTCGCGCGGTTTCCGTATTTCGAAGGTTAAATTCGCGGACTAATTAAGAAAGCTCCGCACCGGAAGTCGAGTGAGAAAAAATTGCGGTAGCTCGCCAAAATAAAATCGCGCCTCGTGTACCTTGCCCGAGATACATATAATCCACTGAGAAAAATTCATAACCTTTTTTTTACCTCCCGAGGAACAATTTTCTTCGCGCTTTATTGTAAAGAATAATCGCTGCGGTATAATTGCTCGAAATCGCCAAGACAACCGCGATTCCGGGAATCGGCGCAACCGGAAGGTGAGCCCGATAACGAGCTCGATTTTTATGCCGTTATCGCGATACCGCGATAAAAAAAAATAATTGTCGGCGGTTCGTCTCGTTATAAAACGCGCGTAGCTTATCGCGGCCCAACGACCGATGGCATTGACGGAAGGAAGGGGAATTAAAAAAAAACGAATTTATCCGCGATAAATCGGGACGAAGAAGCTCGCCAACCGGTCGACTTTTGCATTCGTAAAAAAATTTTTTTTGATCTTCTCTTTTTGAAGAAAAAAAAACATTAGATCGGAATTATATTGGAAAAACAAAGAACGAATTGGTTTTAACTCTTGCGTACCTGTCAAATGGCTTCTTCGAAATAATTTTTCATCTGAACGGAAAGCCGCGGGTGCAGACTTTACGTGCTTGTGGAAAACGCGAATAATCGTTAAAACGTTCTCGTAGATTGGATCGACAATCTTCATCCAGATAAATACTTGCTTTTCTCTTCTTTTTCTTTTCTGTCTTCCTTTTACGCAAAAAGCTTTGGCGTTTTGCCGACTGATTGACGAAAAAATGCGCAGATCGAATAAAGTTCAATGTTCAATTAATTTCTCTGCCAAAAATACAATTAAAAAAAATAATATATGTTCAGAATTTTTATTTTTCTTCTCTTGGGTACACCTTCCAGCTCTGAACGGTTCTCGGATTTTTCATTATTTACGATCCAGTGAAAGGAATAATTCCTTTTTAAAGTTCGTTCACGTTTCTTATTCTTCATTGAGTACTTTTTTAACTCGACGTTCTTCTTTTCTGTTGGTTGTCTCTCTTATCGTTTGTCCTCCTTCCTTCCTTCCTTCCTTTTTTCTTCTTCCTCGTCCTTCTCGACGTCTCTCGAGTCATTTTGCGGCAGTCGAAGGGGTTGCTCACTTCGGGCATACCCCACTCATTACGCTTCATTGCCGAGAGTCTTTCGACTGGAAATTTTTAATCGCGGACGCTGCGAAACGCCGCGCCTCCCACGTATAACTGACACATCGTTTTTTTTTTCTTTCTCGTGCACACGTAGACTCGGAGCGTTAAAAAGAGTATAAAATGACGTGCGAGAGGACTGAAGGGAAAGAGAGCCAGAGAGAGGGAGATTGATCATGTAGCAGACACGAGCCAGCCGCACGTCGATTACACTCTGCAGCGTACGATTACCGCGTGCTCCCTCACGCAGAAAAGTTTCTGCGGTTATACGTCCAACGACAGCGTTCATTCAGAGCTCTCGTTCGACAGTTTCGAACCCCCTGCCCCGATGGAATCCCTTTTTCCCTCCTCTACAAAAACTTATCGTTTTTCTCGTTAAACGTTCGAGGGATTCTGCGCGAATCCGTCATTTTACTCTCGATATAACTCGATTACGTCACAGCGTTGACTTTCTTTTTTTTTCGTAATACCCTAATTTTTGGTCGATACGAACGTATGGCTGACGCGACGAGAAATTATTCCGAAAATGTAGCGAATGATAAAAAATTTATTCTCGCTGTAGCCTGGTGGTGTCTGAGGATTTTTCGGAATGTGAATGCGATTCGCACGGATTGTGCACCGATGCTTCTCTCTGCTGCTCGCTTCTCGTGCTCCGATTATGAGTCGTCGGCGTCTTTCTTTTCTTGCGAATTACTGGCTGGGTGTGTTTTTCTATGAGCGTTTTTATGGTGATGGATTAGTTTTGTCAGTAGAAAGTAGTCTTGTCGCTGAATAATTTTGCATCGAATGAATTTATTGGTGGAAAACTAGGAAACTTAAAACATGAAATAACGCCTATACCTTTTTTTTGTGCAACGGTTAGATAAGGTTTGTCGGAGAACTCCGAATAGTTTGCATCAGCTTTGTATTGCTGCGATGCAACAAAAAAAGCTACTTTACGAATTGCTTTTTTTTCTTTAAGGTGATAACGCATAATTCTGTGCCAGATTTAAAACGAGAGTGACACAAATATTAAGGATATACCATCGAAACTATAAAAAAAATTGTTTTTATTGGTTTTTTAATACAACATGTATAAATCCTTGTGAGAAATCATCAGTATAAATTCTTTCATTAAAGAAAAATATGTATATTTATTGTAAATTTTGAGACAGTCCAAAATATCTTACGTGGTCATTAACGTCCAATGTTTAATTATGTTAACACAACAATATATGGTCATCGAACTTTAAAGAAAGTTATTATGGTAGTTTCATCGTTAAAGGAGATCTATTTGTAATCAGTGAATATTTTGATACTGAATTAATTTTTTCCAAATTTTTAACAAAATTGATCAACTAAATTTTTGATAAAATATTCTTAAAGTCGAGCTTTTTTATAGGTTGTATAAGATGTCTTAATAAGAAAATTCGGAAATTCAATTGATAGAATTTAACAACGCACATTTATTGATCTGAGACACCATCGAAAAATTGATATTTGATAGACTGAATCAAATAGTTAAAAAATTGTTATTTATCGTATTATTGAGAGTTACTCATCTGGAGTCGTTGACAATCTAGTTTTTTAATTTTCCATTTTCAATATTGTACAAATTGTCTCATGAATTTATTCTACTAGAAGTGATTATAAAATCAATATCTATAATTTTTTAAATAAAAGTAACGCAATCTTTTTATGTAATTTATTTTTAATACAATCACTAACTTGATTCCAAAGAACTGATCGAACTACCTTAAATAATTACAAGTATAAAAAAATTCTTGCGCAAATTATCACCAAAAATTTAATTTTATAAAAATATTTAGTATCCTATTAATTGTTTATCTTGTATGAATTTTACTCGTCGATGGTACTTTCTTAATTCTTCGTCAATAAAAATAATATTTACTTAACAACTCAAAGAATGCGAGATTTTTGGATTTCGTCGTAAGGTCAATAATAATTTGTATATTTGAACGACTCACGCCCACGTGTCACGTGTGGTACAACTGTGGAATCACCTTGAGAAATGATGTTTCCTTAACATAAAAGTGTTTTAAAAAAAATTTTTTATTTCCGAAATTTCAAAGTAAAAAAACTTCAAAGTGATACAAAAATATTCGGAGACTCTCTAGACCGTCGTAACTAGAAACCAATTTTTTTGCCCGCTCATGTTCTTTCCGATGTTGCTCGCCTGTGTAGCCAGCATCTTTCATGCAATAAGAAAAAAAAATGAAAAAGGGAACGCTGTTAGACGCACTAAGGTGACACTATAGGTTTTCTCTTCTTGATTTTCGAAAAGGGAAAAAAAAAGTCAAAGGTGTGTTCTGGAAGACGCCTGCGACAAAACGATTTCCCGACTTCGGGAACTGTTATTCACTTCTCTGATTTTGCTTCTTTTTCTTGGTTGGCGACTTACAGAAAAGCCCGACGAAAGGAAAAGGATGCCGGTACAACGGAAGACCCGAAATGGTATCTGGAGGAAGCGGCACTCGAGAGACAGCTGCCCGAATTGGATCTGAAAATGCTCGTCGACCTTCCACCCGGTCTCGATTACAACGAGTGGCTCGCCTCCCACACTTTGGCATTCTTCGACCACATAAATCTCTTTTACGGCACTATATCCGAGTTTTGTACCTCGACGGGATGTCCGGATATGACCGGTCCTGGCTCAAGGTATTATTACTTTACGATTACGTATACCATCGTGATCTATTCCATTTCGTTTTTGCTCTATCCTCATTTGTCCACGGTTCATTATCTGTCTGTGGGAAAAAAAGGCAATTTTTTTTTTTTCGAGAATGCATTTTTTCTCCGAATGACGATTTTTTTTTCCAGAACGTATTTATGGTTCGATGAGAAGGGAAAGAAGACAAGAGTGGCTGCGCCACAGTACATAGACTACGTCATGACATTCACACAACGGACTGTCAGTGATGAGACCATATTTCCTACAAAATATGGTGAGTTAAAAAAAAATGTCTGGTAGAAAAAGCGATAAAAAGGGAAGTCCGTTAATAAAGATGCAGACATTAAATAATAAATTTTAATTAAAAATAAGAGAGTAAATTACAGCGTATGATCGTTTAATGAATATTTCTTGCAATTTGCCTCGTAGCAAACGAATTTCCGAGTTCGTTTGAATCGATAGTGCGTAAGATCCTGCGGCTACTGTACCATGTAGTGGCACACATTTACCACTGCCACTTCAGAGAGGTTGCACTGTTGGGGTTACACGCTCACCTCAATTGTTTCTTCGCTCACCTCACGATCTTTAATCAACGCTTCAACCTTATCGATTCTAAGGAGACCGAGATTCTCGGCGATTTGGAGGCCGCTCTCTTAGGTAACCCTGTAGCAACGTTTAATTTATTTATTTCTTTTAATTTTATCAATTACCTCAGACTATGAGCAACAATATAATTAATGTACTATTTATAGAATTATAGAAGCGTAACATTCGTTTCGATTATCATTTATTACATCTCCCCCCAACGATATTATATCACATATCTTAGCAATAAGTAAATTCGACGTTTAATTCGTAATATTCAGTTTATTTTGCCAATATGTTGCACATTTTTCGTGTCTTCTTACTGGACTATTGATTAATACCTTCAGCGGATTTAGTAATCAATGGAATATTTTTAGTTATACAACTGATCAATAAGGAAAATTGTTATGCAATTGAAATTGCTTTCAATTAGTAATGTACATTGTTATAAATGTAAAAAAAAAATCACATCAAGTTCAGAAGCTTTGGAGTTTGAAGTCTAGAGTCATTCGGTAAAGCAATTTCAAATTTGACACGAAATTTGTTCATATATTTAAAAGCATCATTCCAAAAATGTATCGAATTTTCATTATTTAAAAATATTGCTCATTTATTCTTATATATTGGATAGGAAAAATGTATTTACATCGAAAATCAGTGCAAGCTCCTTACTTGTAGAAACGATAAAAAAAATGTTTTTTCCTCTCCAGCTGACTCAGCACCCGCGCCTTCGCAAACCCCTGCTGTCCAAGAGGCTCCGACGACAACAACGACGGCAACAACGGCGACAACGGCTACTTAGGGACGACGTCAATATTCAAAATAAATCAGAGGTTGCAGTTCCTGAGACTAGGTGACGTTAGGCGGTTCGTTGAATTTTTATTTTATTTTTCAAAGTAGCGCGATGAGCCAAGAGTTTAAATATAGTCTCGTCGGATCAGCAGAAAACCGGAGTTACGATACTGTAAAATTGAAGAAAAAAAAAGCGAAGAACGACAAGCAAAATGAATATAAAGAGACGAAACCAAGTAGTACCTGTACATAGCGAAGTGTGAACAACTAAATGATGTAATTAGGTTCCTCCGTTTGTTGTTTGTGAGATTGTACATAATTTATTAAATAGTATAAAATACGCGAGAGAGAAACGAAAAGGGACGATGAATTATTGATTATTATTGACGATGATAGTTGCTACGGAAGAAAAATCACATGGGCTGTATAAAAGAAAAAACGAGGCAGGGGGAGCAAAAAAAAAGAAAATGAGACACTAATGATATTGTAAAGTTAAAATAAAACCAAATATATACCTGGTGTTATCAAAAGCTGGTCGAGTGCTTCATTTTGATTTTTTTTCAGACTTTAAACAGCAACATTCTGGAAAACGGACAGGTTGGAAGCTGTAGCTCATCGTAGTTTTGATTTATTTAGATGATCGCGAAGATTCAAGGGAGAATAAATTCTCAGGAGAAAAAACCAAGTGCTTGCTTCTCGATTTTTCGTAAAATGCTCGGCTCTCGTTTTTTCCAAGTTTCATTGTCCCAGTTTTGAAGAAAAAAAAATCAGGTGCTAGCTGTTGTCTGGTTTTCATTTCGATTTATTTCGATGATTCTGAAGGCCCGCACGAGGACAGCAATTTCTCGGAGGAAAAAACCAAAAGCTTCGGCTATGGGCTCGCACAGGTCACGGAACGAAGTTGCCACGTTGTAGAGCAGGATCAAGATTGGCTGGATGATTGCATTGAAGAATATCGAGAGTACCGGCTTAACAAAGTAATCTGCGAACAATTGGAGTATTCCGACTGTCAAAGGTCGCACGATACTGTACAATAAAAATCTCAAAAATTGGAGAATGAAGGCCGTCACAAAGGCGATTCCGATGTGAATCGTTCCGAATATCTCTGCCCAAAATCTCGTCGCGGCATAATCTGTTTTCTCAGAGCATTTTTCTGTTGTGAGTACGGGTGGCGAGTCCGTAGTCCGATAGTATCTGTGACAATTTATTCTTAGCAATGTTGCACAAAATTTCTTCTGTATTTTTTAATTGAAATTTGCAAACACAAACAATTTTTTTTACAATAAAATGCAATATAGATTTTAACGAGTTTTAACACTTCCGAATTTTTGTTGACTACACTTTTTTTTCAACGGATAAAAATTAAAAAAAATTGTTTCGTTGCAGGATAAATCTTTTTCAGAAATATCAAGAACAGATTCATCAATTTATACCAACGCTGAGTTTCCGTGATCGAAATAGTAAATGTCAATCCTCTCAGTTATTTCTTCAAAGTCTCGTTCTTCAGTTTTCTGCACATTTTTTGGATCTTGCTCGGTTTTCTCGAATTCTTGAGCCTTTCTCTTCGGTATGCCTTCCTTTCCGTCGTCGTCCCAGTTCGGCTGAAACAATTTTTATTCAAGTTCTGCGACATTCCAAAATATACTCTCGTACGCCGAGAGTATATTTTGGAATACTTCGTTAACCTTTGAATAATGTCGGTAATGTTTCTTCTTAACTTTAACTTCATAAAGCTTATCCTTCTTTCTACCATTTTCTTTTTTTCGGTGAATCCAGTTGAATCTTGAATAAACAACGCATGAATATTTCTCTATTTTCAGACAATTGATTTAATGCACAAATAAATAAAAACTATTATTTATTACTATCAAAAGCTTGAATACCATTTTTTTCAACAATGTATTACCTTTCTGCATTTCGTTGAATATATTTTTCGGGCAAAGTAAATTGTTTTCTGAAAAAAGTTATTTTCAAATTTATAATTTTAATAAATTTTTAAACAATACATGCTTACAGTCTGTAAGCATGGCAGAGGCATTGCGCTGCTGGTTCGAATTCGGACGATGGGTGAGAAGTTCCCTTCTGCGGTTGGCGGTTCGCCGGTGGTGGTTGACCAGACTTCGATGGCGGAACACTTCGTTTCGGGAGCGATTCATTTAATTTTTCATTCGGCTTGCATTTACACTCCTCTGAAGCTAAAAAATACGAATGCAAATTCTTTTTAAGAATTTTTATTCGTGCTTTCTTTATTTTATTATTTCTTTTAGTTTCAGTACTTTTAGCGATGCCTGGCTTGACCGAATTATCTGACAGTTCCGACGAATTGATAGTTGAACTAACGTCAGTCGTGGGGCAAGGTACGTGCGACGGTTCCGAGGTCTCCGAGCACATACATCCTTCTTTTTCAGCTGTCATTACACTCGGTAAAAGTGATATAAAAAATGTCTCCACTTTCTTTCTGAAAATGGATTAAAATTGACAAGAAATTGAGAACGTTAACATTTTCTGTCAAAGTGACAGAAGAGAGAGCAGGTGTAATCTCGATAATGCCTTTTTTTTTTAATTTCCTGACAATTTCAGACATATTCACGTTTCTTGATATTTCATTGTTAACCAAATAATTCATAATCATTTACACAATTCAAGTAACTTGTTCAATTTATTTATTATTTTCTTTACAGCCTCGTTTCATCAAATCACCGTCACATATCTTTATTCGTACAGTTCAATTTTTTTTTCCTAGAATGTACATCAATGAATCGCGAAATGTGCATAGAGATAACTAAGGTTGCATTAAAATTGTCTCTTTTATTTTCTCCCATTTTGTTCTCCTTTTCAACAATGTCAAAAATTTTTACGACGCAGTAGTATCGAGTTTTGCAACTTTTCCCCATTACGCTAATTATGTTTACACTTGCGTCAAGCGATTATGAGGAAATACTCTCGCGCAATAATTTATTATGAATTTAAAGCTTAAGTAAGTCTTTATTACACGACTAACTAAAAAATTATTTAATTTCACTACTTCAGCGCTTTCTACGATGAATCAAAATAACAGAATCACAGAACATGTAAACGATGTAAGTGTTTGTGTTCTCATCTCTCCATATATTCATTTTCACGTTAAAAAACAAACATTACTTTTTTTTCGTAATTTTTCTTTTCACAGCTAATTATGTATGTTCGTATTTATTAAAATATCACTTCTCTTGAAACCTGCGTCGAGGAAAAAATTTTGCAAAAATTCCTGCTAGCTTCATTACAAATATAATTGACGAATATCTTCGGTCGTCAGCCGATTCGAGTTGCCATGCTAGTAAGAGATCGAGTTTTTTTTTTAATGGCATACGTATAAATATAATTGTATATATACATTTATAGATGCTGTAAATACTTATACGTATATATGTATGAGACTAGAAGTTAAAAAAGAAGCATACATTTTTTTTCCGACGAGTACCACTCTCATTTCTTTGTAAGCTCTCAGGCTCAGTTTTGAAGTAGGGAGCATCCACCGTCTACAATTGTTTCGACAATAGTTATTCGCTCAAACATTTATTTGTAAATATTTCTATTTTTTTCCTATCATCGTACCAATAGCATTTTATTTATTCCGATTTACAGACCAGTCAGCACTCGTTCCATTCTCATTATTTTTTGTCAGATTTTGTTTTTTTTTCCTTAATTATCAATGTTTAATACTGAACATTGAGAGAGGGACAGAGATTTTTCGCTACTTCTATTTTTTTTACGGAAGCTGTGGTCATTTAAGAGACATTGCCATTTTTATCGTATTATTATGTATATGTAATACAAAAGACACGTAAGGATAACGAATTATTTACTTACAAGTTACATGATATACAAATAAGTTGTATTGCTGCAATGTATAATTTACAACCTAACACCGTGCCCCTAATCAATTCATCTCAAATCGTGATTTTATTCAACCTAATCCAACGTGTGATTGGATTTACAGTTTTTAGAGTAAATTCATACTGTGAGTGCAGTACTTAATGTCATTAAGATATGAATACAAAATTCAGATTTAAAAAAAAACAAACACTTTTTTTCTCTCTATTTCAACGTTACATATTTAGGGGAGTTATGAGAAAAAATTGGAATGTCGAACAAAGTACAAAATTATTGAATTCGTTTAGTCATACTTATCTATAAGAAAAAATGGAATCACAGAAATTTTTGAAAATAATTCAATGATTTCGATAAAACGTACAAAAGTTTTTTAGAAAAACAGAATTGAATGAATATATCCGAAGATCGTTGATATTCGGTAAAATCGAAAAAAAATCAAATTCGTATATAAACAAGTTTAATTATCAACAATTTATCACATTTATTCCGTGTAACAATGTGCGTAAAAATTAATAAGTGTAATTTCGGTTGACCGAAATGGTGGGACAGAGTTCATATATACAAATTATATAACAATAGCTAAGGGACTATTTTTCGATGCAATCTACCATTACGATTTTATGGCACCGACTTCGATTTAGTCTACCGAGAAGTAAAAAATAATGATGAAATCGTGAAAAAGTTCAAAGTTGAATAGTTTTATTGAGTTTTTTTGATTTCGTTCGTGTAAATTTGCTTGTCCAACGATTTCATTGGAGTTTCTCTCAAGAATGCATCTCTCTTCGGTGCATTCTTGCACGATTTAGGATATGCATATATACGAGAAACAGATAGAAAAAGCATAGTAGCAGTCTCTTCGTCACAGAATCTGGATTTTGGGATCCCTACAGAGTATATTTAGCGGACGTTGAAAATATTTTTAGCGTTGGTTTTCATAACGACCCAACATGTGACCCATTTGTTAACGAATTACTTTACGCAAAACTCTTTGGTTAACAGAAATTACGTCGGTCAGAGTGATATGGTGTTCCAGCATTTTACAGCTGGAATAAAATTAAAAGTTTTTCGTCTTAGACTGATTGACACTGGGTTTTATACGTTTGCGATTTTCCAACGCAACGAACAACAGCAATGTAAAAAAAGTGTAAAGAAAAAAAAAATAAAAAAACGAATATTCTCGTTGCTTTTTACCGTTGCAACTAACGGAAGGATTATAAATTTCTTAGACATATTGAAAGTTATCTTTTGCCGTAAGTAGAGGTAGCTTCTCGACGCTTTCCTTTATGTCGAAACTGTGAAGCCAGTCAGAGCTTGGCTTAGCTTTAACTCCGCAAAAACTGAAGCTGCAAAAGTCTGCCAAATTTTGCAGTGCTCCGCGGTGAAAAGGATTACCTTGCTTAAAGTGTTCATAGCGTCCTGCATTATATCGCTCATTTGTAGTCATGCCCAGTACCATAATCTGCAAATGCGTACAGAAAGATATATTCTAATAGCATATTGATAATGTTGAGCACGAAAAAATATCAATTAAATTATCAATTTATAATGAAATTGATGGAAAGTGAACCATTGTGAATACGCACTTGATAAGTATGACAAGCCAAAAGAGAGCCAACCCATAGTAGATAAAACGCTGTATTCACCGTCACCCACATGACCCATGGATCGCACGTGGCTGCGGAAACTATGTAACTGTCTGACGTGTGGCCATTTGTCAAATTTGTCCAACATTCAAATTGCCAGTATTGGACGCTTCCGGACAGGACAACTATACATAGCATGAGTAGAGAGGCAAGAAATCCCAAAAAGTATTTGTGATTGTGGGCGCCTGATGAGAAAAGTCGCATTAAGTACAGGCAATACGATTTTTAACAAACCATAGACAGATATATTTGTACAAGTACCGAATCCATCTGAAGTTTGCATCGTTGGAACTCAACGAAAAAATTGTGTTGTGTTCAAAGGATTCATTAAGAACTATTTTTTTCTCAGCTAAAGAAAAAAATAGGAAATTTATTTTTTTTCCATTGAGCTCCAGCGTTGCAAATTTCAAAGAGATCGTACCAATGCAGTTGTTTATCCACGGACAATGATGATCGAAACGTGCCACGCAACGATCACAGGTGGAGCAGTGTTTGGATCGCAATGGTCTCCTCACCAGGCAACTGGTGCAGAACCACTGCGGTTCAAAACCGCCGGATTCTGCTAATTCTATTATCGTCTGTGGGTAGGTTAAAATAACAGATATTGATGAGTTTTATCCATTTTGAAACAGTTATCTCAGGCTAGTGTAAACATGAATCAAAGCATACGTTCAATTTATCTTCGTGAGTTGCTGATATCACTCCAGGGTCTCCGCGCCATGATTTCAAGAAACATACCCAAAGTGGTACTGATCCGGCAACCAGCATGAGCCACAGATACCACGCCGCGTGAATGCCCAACCAAAATATCCACGTTACGTATATCCACATCTGTAACAAGGATTTGTATGTATTTTACTGCAGCTTATACCCTGATTACATTGTTTATTATCACAAGTTTTGATAAGCGCTATTTCTATTTATTTTATATCGTCGATCATTTCGTTATCAGCGATAAGATATTCTGCGATGTATCGCCTACTCGTTCTCTTTTTTAAGTTTTGTAATAGGATGTAAAACGATCGTCGTAGTTCGTGAATATAGATGAAATGGATAAAATGAATAACATAGTAAACTCACCTTAGTCGCAAAGTAAGTCGACATCGGTAGGATGTGAAATACTCTTTCATCGAATAGAACATTCTTTGCTACATAGATTGCGATATAGAGGGCGATGAAGGCACCTAGTTTTATCAAATAATGCAGTCCGCTTTGAAAAATTATTCCGATAATGTAAAACACTACAAACGGCGTACTGACCATACAGTACCACCGTATCCTCTGAAAGACAGAACGTATTTAATTAACGTATAAAAATGCTGAATAAGTTAATTAAAAGCGAATGAGGTATATTGTAGAATAATGAGTACGTTACCTTATTTCTGCACATCGCTCTCGTTTTTCCTAATCTCTCTCTAATTTCGTGGCTAACTTTATTCCCGAGCCAAGCCGCACCTATGTTAGGTTGCAAAAGTGTCATGGGTGTCTCATTCTGTTGATTGGGCAGGTCGAGAGATGCGCCATGGTGTACCAGCGTTGATATCGCTATGTTGTTTTTCGCTATTATAGCCCAATGCAAGGCCGTGTTGCCGTGAATACTGTCTTTAAGGGAGTGAGAAGCGCCCAAGAGTAGCAGTAGACGTGTCGGATCCAAGCTGAAGGGATAGTGATAACTTTGACTAATCTCGAACATAAAACTTCTCTCTGAAGTATAAAAATCTTAAATCCGGAGCATTCCTGAAGCCCTGTTTACCTATTCATTTTATAAGCGCTCCACATGAGCGGCGTCATAGCACTTCGATCAGGTGCATTCGGATTAATCCCCTTTGCCACGAGATATGCGACGATACCCGTGTGACCGAATTGGGCCGCTAAGTGTATGCACGAAAAACCCTCGGAATCTCTCAAAGTTGGATCTGCTCCGGCTTTTATCAGTATTGTACACGTTGGAAGGTGGCCTTGTCTGAAATATTAACGATTAATATTATTCAGATTGTGAGAGGTCGTAATTTTCAAATCTCTCAATTATTTTTCTTCTCTGCGTAAAATTGTACCTTGTAGCCCAGTGAAGGGGAGTCGAAGCCAAATCCCCGCCTATCGCGTCGACGTTAGCTCCTTTTCCTATGAGATATTTGACAATTTCTTTCCTATTATTTATGGCTGCCCAGTGCAACAGCGTCACCGTCTCTGAGTCAGGTTCATTGATGTCCGCCCCTGCCTCTACCAACTCTGTCACCCTATCCAATGCTCCATACTGAAAAATGAAGTTTAAACAATGTTGTTTGATTATAATCTTTTTAATGACGAGCCTCAGAAATAAATTAGTGAAGAAACACAGAATCACCTGAGCAGCTCTGACTATGTCGAAAGAACTACAATCTGGTGGTAACGACCTTGGAATGTCCTGATGATGGTGAGTATTATCATCCGGTTCTCCAGTATACTCACCAGGACATGCAGCTCTCATTGGTAGGCCGTACATTGTAAAATTGCTAAAAATACAAATTTATTAAATTTCTTAGCTGTTTTAGGACAATGCATCATAATGCGATAAATTGTCATAAAATTAGTAAATAACTTGTAACAGAAGTAAATATATAGAAGAACAACAAGTTTTTCTATTATTCAAAAATGCAAATATTGTTTCAATACGATGCGCTCCTAAGCAATTTCCATCGCAGAACTACTTTGACAACATCTCTGTGACTTTGAACATGTAAATGAGCTCTGATGATGCAGCTAATTAGATAAATCAGGATGAACATTGAGCAAGAGACTGTGCAATTGGAAGCAGTAGCTCTAAACGTGAATTGAATGTCATCGGCTAATATTTTGCTCCGGTAGCGATTATGAGGCATTTATATTCATGTACGTACTCGGCTTGCACCTTCACTCACTATTTATGTAGCGGAGCTCACATTATGTTCGACAATTGTGCACTGTTGCTTAAAAAAATTAAATTAGTTTTACTTGATTTCAATGCCACGTTAAATTGAGTAAATTTATCAAAAACTTGCAATATTAAAAAAAACAAAAAATTTATCCATTAGGTAATAAATAAGAATTTACTGTTTTCATTTACTTTAGGAAAAATCAATATTTTTTTTTCTACATATATGCTCTAGAAACTTACTTATACAATAAATTATATACATATGTGTTCATTTTAAGATTTAATTATGTACTGAAACATAGTATAAAACATTTGTGTAAATGCTGCCAATAGCAGTATCCAAGTTATTGATCAAATTTGTGAGTCCTTGAAGGAAAAAAATACGGATTCTCCCTCGACATTACACGACAAATGATGAGAAAATAAACGAGAATAATTCATGCTCTGATGTACAGAACGACGAATGAAAGCTCAGTGTGAGAGGGTTGATTCGTGAATTGGTAATCATCGATAATCGAAAGAACGTGATGCCTCGTGATTTTTTTTTTTCACAGCGCACGAGTATATCAATAATTGTCAGTGCGAGATCCGGCGTCAGGATTAATTTTCGTCGTGTGCAAGCGTGCGATGCAATTGCTGGTAAATTATCACCAAGTAAACAGTATGACATGGCGCGTGAATTTTCAAGTGATCGATCTTATTTTTAACGTCGAAAAACTCTGAATGAGAATCACAAGCTTGCAATCGAACAATTTATCGCGGCGAATGTTTAATCTCACCTGTTTATCTCTCTCTCTCTCTCCACGTGAAGTTTTGTCACCAAGACGCACCGTCCTGCATAACGAAGCGTCGAGCGATTTTTGTTCTCTTACCTCCCTCAGCGAAGCCAGAGCAACCAGAAAACATGGAAATAGCAGGACATTGCGAGGGGTGGGGCGTAGGTACGTTCCCGGATTACGGATATGTATTTTGTTACGAGCCGAATGATTATAATACGCGGAAAGCGTCGCACGCTTTTTTTTAGTGTACGATCAGATAACGAAATTACTCCGAAATTTATTTGTGTAACACTGTAGAACCGAGGGGACGATACTACGGCGAAAACGTTGCGCGCTCATTCATAATGCTCGTCCAGTCGTCGTTCTCCCCACTTATTGCTTCTATTTTATCTTCGTACGTTCGTACACGATATCTCTAGTATTTCCCGCATTAGATTTCACGAGAACAAAAAAGCTGCGACGCACTCGTCATTATTGGGTGCGTTCCACTTATCGTCCACAATGCTTGTGTCGTCCATTATCCATTCCACCTAAAGCCCACATTCGTTATACAAACGTGGTCGAAACGTCACGAGTGACGTCATTGCTAGGGACAACTTCTCGCCACTTATCGAGATGTGAGTTTGCGCGGTCGTGTTTGGTACTCGGGATAAAGTGGCGGCGTTCAAAATAAAAAATTTATTGACATAACTTTGTCAGTCGAGGACGCACTCCGAGCTCAAAATGGTAAATAATATTATTTTCTATATGAAATATTTTTGTGAATTTATATATATAATAAGCTCTCTTTATATGTTTTTCTAGATCTCGAATTTGCAACGGTGTTGATGAATGCTGCTTTTAATTTTTAATAATGAAGAAAAAGAAACGGAGGATGAAGGGCAGCATTGACAGGACGAAAAGGAGAATATTGCCAACAATGAAGAAAGTGGTGGTAAGTGATTTTTACTGCTCCTATATACCTTCGTTTTTAGAGTAAAAAGTGAGCGACAGATATACAAATGAGAAATGCAAAGTCTTTTATTATTGCTTCCTTTGTTATTCTCTTCTTTTACATTCTCATTTGCAGAAGTCTATGAACGAGTAATTGTTCTTATTCTAAAATTGATAATGATGAGCGCTTTTGCATTTTATTATACTTCTTGAAATGAAAATGTGAAAGCACTCATTCTCAACTTGAGAATAAAGAAAGCACTCCTTTACACACTGAGAATAGATTTAGTTGAAAATATATTTCGTCGAAACAACACTTGTTTATTTGAAATAATGAAACTTCAGTTAAATCAACCAAGAATTTAGTTCAATTTGCAAAATAATATCGTTGAACATATTGAAACAAAAATTTTGTTAAATCAACCAAATTTTGTTTTCAGTGCAGACTTCTGCGAATGAGAGTGCACATTCTCAGAATGTCTTTACTTCTATTCTGAAAATAAGAATGTGTATAAAAATATGTGTTTTTACAGAGGTTGACAAAGAACGCTCTTGAATTCTCATTCACAGAAGTTTTTCGATTATGAGCAAATCTCATTCTCTAAATGAGTGCTTTTTTGGAGTAAGAAATTCTCACTTTTTGGAAACGTTCGTTTTCAACCTGCTGTTTAGTCCCCATTAATAATCGTTAATAAATCTTATGCTTTTCAGATTTATTGTTTCGATGGACGTCACCAATGGTCCTTTTGCTGTTGGAAACATACTCAGCAAAGGAAGACAAATTTTCGTCTGAAAAATATTCCCAAAAAGAAGTTTGGGAGGAAATCACCGGGGTTTTAAAAGAAAAAATGCCGAACATTACCGGACCACAGTGTGCTGCGAAAATGCTTCAAAAAAACTTATAAATGGATGAAAGACCACAATTTCAAGTCAGGGAATAATTGACGAACCTGGCCGTTCTATGAGGCGAGTAAAAAATTATTTTAGTATATTTAGAAAGGCATTTTTATTATAAAATTATGAAAATATGTTTTTATAGGTAATGAATAATATTTTCCATAAAATTCTTTTGCCAAATAATTAAAAATTTTACACACCACGGACATGCTTAACTGTAAAATAGTTAAAACTGTCAAAATTGAATAGGCGCCATTTTCATTAATTTTGCGTTTCACCTAAAGCTGTCGCTCGCAACGCCAGCGTTAGTGGAACGAGAATTTGGTCGTTGCTGGCGAAGGTGTTGAGGACGATTAGTGGAACGTGTTCCAGACAGCGTGCTGAGTGCCGAGTTGCGAAGACGGTTGTGTGTCAAATTTTCTGCCGAAAATCATGGCTGCCCCGGCGAAAAAACGTGAAGTCGACGAGGCGACGAAAGAAGATGACGACGAGTCGATGAACAGCGGCGACAACGAGGACGAGGCTGACAATGAGCAACAGGTTCGTCCTTTATGGAAACATTTTTCACTCTTCATCTGTTCGAGGGCGTCGCCATAGGCATAACCTCAAATATACACGCGGTTGTTTCTTTTATTCATTGATTTTATTTTATAAATGATTTTTGTTTTCATGTATGTTCATTTTTTTCATTTTTTTCCCATATTTTTTCGTATATCTTATGATTTTTCTTGCTTTGGTGTACTTTTTAACATATTGCACAACATATCGTAATTCCGATCATATGTGCCCTTCGTGTACACACCGGTATTTTGGGTTGTCATCTACCTGGCGCTGTTTCATGGGAAATCTAAGATGAAAGAAATATTTTTGTAAAAAATAGTTATCAATTAGATTCGGCAATCTAGATAAACAAATATTTTAAGAAGATTCGATCGTTTCTCATTTCAAAAATAATTTTTCAATTTTTGTTTTAATTTGACATACGTGTTAAGATTAAATACTTAATTTATGACTAAATTTTAATAAAATTCACCCTCTGGAAAATGAGATATTCATGTTTGAAAATATATTTTCTTTGTAGCTTCTCATAAGACTATATTAAAAATTGCAGCTTTACATAATTAATATCTCAATATTGAATATTAAATTTTATAAATATTTTAATATAATGTCAGAGAGCATTAATGCAAACTTTTGAGAGATTATATTGAAAATAATATCACTTGATGATTTTTACCTTTACGCACAAGATCAGTGCGTGCGAGTAAAATTATGATAGAATCTCCTTAAATAATACACATTTCTTAATTTTGGGTATAGACGTGTTTTATATTTTTGCCATCAGGGAATGGAAATCCAAGTTGATTTTGAAGGAAGAAATCCTCAAGACCCTGATTTTCATGGAATTAAAACCCTGCTTCAGCAATTGTTTCTGAAAGCTCACATAGACCTTGGAGCACTGACAGACATAATTATCACACAGAATTATGTGGGTTCTGTAGTCAAGCAATCTGACGATGGTGATGTGTCGGATGATGACGAAACTGATGTCAATGACGTATTTGGAATCACTACTGTCATCAACGTTTCTGCCAACCAGGTAAATCTTGCAAAATTCGAAACTTTCTACACTAAGCGAAATAAACGCTTTTCAATTGAAATCATTTTTCTGCTCTTTAGGAAAATTCTTGCATCCTTCAGCTTAGAGAATTATTGGAGCAATTGGTGAGCGAACACGGAACAGACGCTGCGAATAGTCTCGTAAAAAATGTGCTCGAGACGTCTGCACTTGGTCTGCTGATAAACGAGCGATTCGTCAATATTCCTGCGCAGATTTCTGTTCCCCTCCTCGAAAATCTTCTCTCGGAGATGGAACGAGCAACGCAGAAAAATATGCCTTTCAAGTTCGACTATTACATATTGATTTGCAAATTGTATAAACACGCGGACGGCGAGATCGGAAAGAAGCGAAAAAGCAAAAAGAAATCCGGAAGCGATGAGCCTGAAATTTTGTGGAGCAATCCCGAGGAGGAAGTTTTCGCGGAAATTGCATATTGCTCTTTCGAGTTCTCAGTGGAAAAAGACTCGGACAGCGGACTCTCGGGCAACTGGACGGAAGGCGACGCGGAGATGGTCCCGTACAGACGAGTTCTCATTCTCGAAGCCTCAAAACTTCGTTCCTGCCTCGACGAGATCAAGCGCCTCGTATCTTAACCATCGAGTGATCTCAGAGAAAACGCAATAATTTATATACATGCAAATAATGCGAAAGGTCGAGTTGAAATTCATGTCACGAAAAAAAGGAAAAAAATCTTTTTTTTTTAATCGAAAAAGAATTCGATTCGAGAGAATTTTTTTCTTTCGGTTAGATGTGAATTTCAATGAAACGAATAATCGCAGTGGCTTGAGAAATCAGGGAAGACGAATATGTTCCTCATACCTCATTCGTATTAGCTTTCTGCCACATTATTCGAGAATTCGCACTGCCGTGCGTCGCTACTCGTAGCCATGAACGTGTATCACGCTTTTTTTATAATAATATATCTATATATATTATATAACAAAATTATTATTACAAAATACGAGTGAATGTCTTGATTTTTTAGAATGAAATTCGTATGAGAGCGTTTGAATTCGAACTTTTGTTCGATCGGATGAATTTTTCCTGCGTTTGGAATTCTCGTCGAGTTTTGACAATTTACGACAGAGTTCGCACCGTTACGTCGATAAATCGCCGAATTTGAAGGATTGCCTGATCGGTTTCGCTCTTCGTCTCATTGTTCCAAGAATATTGAGCATCTCGGAAACAACGGGTGACGCAGTCTCGGCTTCTTGTCGTCGTTTTTTTTCCTCTTCTCTCTGTTTCTGTGAGAACATAAAATTCATATCCTATTATTATTGCAACAAAAGTAAAACACAATAAAAAATGTTCTACTCATTAATTAACCGCGAAGCGCAAATAACATTTGTATTCAACTTACGTCGGTTTGCTTCAGAGTGAATCTTCCACCTTTGATTTGATTTATGATATCGTCAATTGCTGCAAAAAAAAATATAAATTTTCGTACATAGTCTTTATAAGATGTGAATTTTCGTAGAAAATATTCAATCACAAAATAATTAAAGTCGCGAGATTAATATTCACCTGGTTGCTGGGGGACAGCTAGAGTTTTCTTCGGATTAATTCCAAGCACGTTTTCCATGTCAGCGTTGGCACCTTGTTCGCTCGTATGCATTCTTTCTCGCGTTGCGAGTCGTACGGAAGCGAGAGCACTTCCGGAAGATTTTGGAGGCAGAGGTGGCGGCGGAGGTGGTGGTGGAGGTGGAGGTATTACGACCGGAGGATTTTTCAATTCCTGTACTTTTTCTTCGAGGCTGCGAATAACGCTTTCCATCTCTTTAACTGTATTTTCAGCCCGCTCGGCTCTCTCGACGACCATCTCTAGCTCGGATTCCGCGAGCTTCAATTTTTCCTCGACGATCTCGAACTCCAGATTCGACTCCTTCTCCTCCAATTTATCCTGGAGAGCTTGGACCTGCGACTGGTGTTCCTGATGTTCCTCCTCGAGCAATCTCTTCAAAGACTCCACTTCCTGAAGGACGGACAAGAGACGCCCATTCGGGTCGTCGCTTATTTCCGCCATCAGAAGAGCACTCTGGTGAGCCAAAACGTTTCTCTCTTTTTGAACCTACAAATGATCGTGTAAAATTCACTAATACATCTTTTTTTTTTCATTATTACTTAGAAAAAAAAATCATTGATTTTTCATACTCTGTCAGCTTCCATTTTCATCACTTTCGCTCTTTCGCGTTCACCATCACATTGCGTTTTTAATGCTTGAACCTCCTCAGCTACCAATCTGCTCACGCGTTCCATGTTTTCTTTGTGGACTCTCAATTCGCGAAGTTTGTGCTCATCTGAAAAAAAATATCAATTTTTTTATTCGCTTTGCTTCCACAAAAATATTAATATTATTAAAAATGTTAATTTATCATATTCTCGGGGAATTGCACTGTACCTTTGATTCTCAATGCGCGTTCCTCTTCTAATTGAGCGGAAGCAAGGGCTGCTTGTTCCTGAGCTTCGAATTCTTGTAGTCTAGCCGCGTTTAATTCCGTTTGAAGCCTAGCCACTTCCTGACTGAGTTCTAAATCAAATTAAAAAATTATACTCTTAGCATATGCAAGAAAAAATACACTTATTATTGAATTGCAGCAGAACTTAAATTCGTGACGTTTAATTTGTAAAACTCAGGCTCTGCATTTTGACAAGTAGTCACTAATTTTTGTGTCTCAGAATGTCGATTGGCAACTTGAATATATATTTTTTTCAACGATTCAAAAATTTTTCATTTTTTCAACAACTAAATAAGAAAAGTTATAGTCAACATTTTTTAAATTACTGTGTATGGAAAAATATGCACTACTACGAATACATTAAAAATATTAACAAAAATCTCGAATTTAAAAATTAATTAAGGGCAATTTTACATAAGAAGCAATGCTAAATCTCAGCAACATTAAAGTTCGATAATTCTTGGATGATTCAGTAAAATGATTTCAAATTTGACACAAATATTTTTTCATATTCTTAAAAAGAACATACCAACGATTTATCCAAAATCCATATTTTAAACATCATTGTCTGTACATTAAAAAAAAATGAAATTTATACCTCGAACCGTTTCCCTGAGTTCCTCGATGTCAGCGTCCGAGTTGGCGTCAACCTCGTCCGAAAAATCAACGTCCGGCTGCGAGCCTTCGGGACGGGACTGAATGAATTGTTGCACGAGGACTTGCGAACGTCTCTTCAATTCTCGATTTTGTTTGTACCACTGCGAGAAATTTGAGAATTTATTGTCTCGTTTCCAACGTTACACATATACGTATTTTTATCGAAACACGATAAGAATTTTTCTGTATCGATCACAATGCCATTTTTTTTTGTAAATTTACCTGAGACGCCTGTTGCATAGCTTTGTGCATCGCGCCCGTCTCGACGTCATACTGTCGCTTCAATTGCTCGTACTCCTTGCAGAGCGCCTCCGAGGCTGAAAACAATACGAATTATTGCAATTTCTCTCACATCCTCAAGACACGCCTTTCTAATTATAACTAAGCCTTGAACCTTTTTTAATTAACAATTCTTTGAACCTGCTGAGTGTACTTTGCAAAAGTAAGTAATTATTTTGAGAGTGTTATTTTTTATTAGCTTTACCTGCACGTAATTTCTGAAGCTTTCGATCCTTGTCTTCGGCTTGGGATTGCAGAACTTCATTTTCTTTCCGCAGTTGTCGATTTTTTCGTTGTAAATCAGTTTGCTCTCGAATAGCTGTAATAAAAAAATAATTTATTGTTCTTTAATCTTATGTGAATGAGCTCAAAATAACGTTGATAATTATTAGGACAAGCGTCCCAATCTTTGGACATCCAAGGGTTTTTCCATTTTTATTTTATTCACAGAATATTTAAAAATTGAAAAATCTTATTCAAATTCACATCTAAATTACTGTCTGCTACTTTAGCGATCCAAAACCCATATTGTGTCTTATAGTTGAACAGCACTATTGGCTCTATTGGCACTATCCTAGTGTTAAACGAGCTCAAAAGTTGAACATGCTGTACAAAAAATAATCCATACATCATTTATATTAGAAAAAAAGCCTAATTCAAACATTTAAAGTTATAGAAAGTATCGTTCAAATTTTAAGACATATTCAACTATTTATCTGATAAATGTTTAAAATTTCATAATAACGTTTTTATATAATTCTTTTGAATGAAAGACTAAAAATAGTAAGTTGTCTTATCTCAAAGTTTTTATATCGCAATGTGTCGTATGATAATCATTTTTAAGTTTTCACACCTTAATTACGATTATCTGTCACGATGACTTTTTTTTCTTTCAGTGGTATATTTTATAATGATCATCGTAGTGAAGGAGATACGAGCTTCGATAATCGATATTCTTATTGCGGACCGTCTCATTGATACGTCTACGTGAAAGGACGTTTTTCGCTATCGCGCTTGTCGCATACTAAACCGAGCCAGTGCTGTGGCTTTTTCGATCGCGCGTGCGGACAGTAGACATGAATGAATCACGAACAGGCACGCGAGGGGCAAGGTCCACGTGGGGATAAACATATTCTGGGTGTGCCTTGATCACAGGCGTTCGAACAAGTTCGGCTGCTTCCACCACCAGCTTCGTAATAAATCTGTCCTGCGAGGGCCCACTCGAACTCGAACGTTAAATTGGACAGATCACTATCGATTGCCCAGATGCTCGTATCTCATAATGAGAATCAAAAAACAGCAGTTTTATGACATTTTTCATTACTTACATGAAAAAGATTACAAAAGATTTCTCAAATATTTTTATTATATGGTAATTCTTGCACTATCGTCTCTTGTAAATGTTTCTTCACATATAAACTAAAAATCATTGGTTTGATAAAATCAAGGTTTTTTTAACATTGTACTGTAATGCTGAAAAAATTTAAGGTTTCACCATCTGGTAAACGAGACATTTGTTATTAAAAGCTGAAAATTAACTTTACAAATTTGGAACTTTAGAAAGATCTACTTTAAGAATGTTTTTTTAAATCATGTTGAACACTTTTTTTAATGATTTTTTAAAAGTGTGATATTCACTGCATTTACAGAATATTAAAATTAAGTTTTCATTTCTAATTAATCCCATGTAGTTTTCAAAATGTTTAATTAATATAATATATGGTTTTGATAAAGAGTTATTTGAATACAAAATTGATTTTAGAAAATGAAAGTTCAGAACCGTAGTCTCGCATTTTCAATAACTTCATTTTAAGAATTCGTCATGAGCATGTTTTTTGTGCGGATATTGTACCTGAGAAATTTTGTAATCGCAGTTGCAATTTTTTATCAGCAACCTCGAACGTTTATGACATAAATACTAAATTGGAAAATTCTCATGAACGTTAAAAAATATAAAGACGAAAAGAAGTTACGATTTATTTTGTCAATTATTTGAAGCAAGAGAAAAAAAAATGATGTGAAATTACCGGCTTCTGATTTCTGTAGCATCGTTTTCCTCATTCTCTCAGCTTCCTCATACTTGTTCTTCCATTTCGCCTCATTGGACAGCGAGCTGTTGCTTCTATTTAATTTGGAATTCTCACAGCTGTTTCGCTTCACAGGGGAGTGCAGAGACGTCGTGGAGGATTGCAGTCTGTCGTCGAAATTCGCGTTGGACCTCAGCGTGACGAAGCCGAAGGGAGAATCGTTGTTGTTGATTCCGTGAGGGCTGTGAGACTTTTCTTTTTTCTGTCTAAGAGGCGGCGACTGATTCACCGAGTCTTGGAGCCTCTCGAACGAGGCTCTCTGCGCCGCGACCGAAATTCGGTTCTTTCCGATTCCATTGTCCCCGAAACGCTTTGCGGAACCGTTTTGCTGCTGCTGCTGATGAAGCTTTACGAGACTCGGAATCTTCGGTATCGGAATGTGCGAGTTGTTCGAATTGTTCATCGCGCTCGGCGACAAGATTCTCGACTGCGAAGTTTCCATCGAATTTCCCTGAAGTACTATCTTCAGCTCACTCTTATTCATTTCAGCTCATGAATACTTGTTTTTTTTTATATATATATATTTCCCAGATGCAGCTCCACCGATCGATCGATATCCGCTATCAAAGACACACAAAAAAAAGACGATAACTTTTTTATCTCTGAGATTTCGTTAAAACTATGTGTAAAAATATCCAATTTTTTTTTCTCCTTCAATTTTTACGTGCAACAGATGCGCAAGTCCCTAAAAATATCACGAGTCAACCAAACAGAAATTTATAACGAAATACGGAGTTCTATTAGTGGCTGTCCGGGGAGAGCAAGTGCTTGGCCCTATAACTCAACATGGAATGAAAGAGAGAAGAAAAAAAAAGGGAAGAGCGATAGGCACAACACTCAGGGGTTAATAACTTCGGTTCTATAAATAAATTCTTTCCGTATATCTGTGAGTTCACCCCTCGGAGCAGCATGAGGATTTGAACTCCCACCCTGTGTCAAAAATCAAACTAATCTTGCCATCGCATTGTGATTACACCGGCTTACATAATTTGTCCATAAATATGTTTGCTCAATGACACAACTTTTGTCACAATTTCAAGTACAACAACGATCAGTTGCTTCCTTTGAAAATATTCGATTATAATTATTTTTATATATTTTGCGTTTGAAACTCACATCCTTCAGAGTTCACAATCAATTTTTCAAACCAGAAGTCACTATTTTGTTGCAACAAAAATATCGTTTGCACGTTACGGAAATATTTTTTTTGGAGTAAACATAATCGCGGATTAATTTTTTTCAATTACGTGTATTTTTTCATTTAAAATGATACTTTTTAAAATAATATTTTGTTTAGATTTGCCGGATAAAACGAGCGAGGCGGCGCGCGGTCCTCGCCTCCAGAGTCAACCGGAGAATGCGTCTTAATTTCTCCAGCTACGTGTGTGTTGCCCCGTCACTGGGCTCCTTGACGGCATGGAGGGAGAGCGAGACCTCTCTCTCTCTCTCTTTTTCAAAAGCCTCGAGTAGGCTTCCCGAGTTGAACGAGCGAGAAGAAACAGCCGCGAAGATGGAGAATGTGCAGCAGCGACGAATTCTCTACAAGATATTCTACGTCAATCGTGTCTTTGACTTCGATTTCCTTCCATTTGACCTACGATTTTTTACGATGCAGCTTGAGAAAAAAAAAATTTCAAGCACCGTCCATAGGAGTCGAATATAAGAATTTTTATCACTTTTATGGCGATTAAAAAAAATATTTTAAAGAATTTTTTTAACCAAAGTAAGGCCTCGTTATATTTGAATCGTCATTAAAGAGAAATATCGTTTAAGGCGATGCCGTAGATGTACCACGTGACACAAAACGCGATTTGCTCAAACTCACAAACTATTGATATTTTGTCAAAATCCAAAGATCAGCCCATTTGTCTTAAAGCCGATTTTTCAATTCTAAATGTTTTTCAAGTTTTTGAAAGCAGGAAGAAAGTGTGAAAAATCGTAAATGGAACTTGGTACATAGCGTCCGGAGTTGAAATGCGCCAGGATTGGCATGGAATGTCTCCTGTGCATGAACCGCTCAAATGCGCCGACGATTATTCTTCAGGCGCGTGTGTGACTGCGACGTACGTTACTTTGAGCGCTCACTCGGATCTCGACTGCGCTAGCCTTCGCGTCACCTTTTCAACGAGTTGCTCAACGATAGCGGCCGCATTCGACTATCATTATTCCGCACACGTTATAAACTGCAAATCGCGATATTGCAATGTCGCGCATACGGGCCTCTCCGTTCGGAAATCTTTACCAAACAATAACGCCAATTTTGCAGAGCGTTCTTTTCACGGCATAAAAATTTACCATTCTAATCAATTCAAGGCAGTTCTATCGGTTCTTTTAAGGAGGTTGGCTACACATAACGAAATGATAAAAATTCGTTCAAATTTGAAGAGAATATTCTTCCATATGAAATACGTGAATACAATTTTTTTTTCGAATTTTCGTCTACGTATTTTTCGAACAATTGAACCATGAAATAGCCATTTTTAGACAATATAAATATACATTCCGTGTATAAGGACGTAACTTTACTACTCGATTACTCGGAAATAATGTAGACGATATTTTTTTCTGAATTTATATAAATTTCTTTAGTGACAAAGAATATTCTCTCTAATTTTTATCATATTCTTAACAAATTTCCTTTCCCTATACTTTTAACATGTAAAACGTCATCTATTTTCGCCATCTGTAGCCAACCTCCTTAAGGATATCAAAAAAGTCAATCATGATAGAAATGCGTGCTGTTACGATCGAACGATAGGAAAAGTTCCAAGCTACAAAATACGCACAAAAAAAATATACGCCCTTCCCGACTTTTTAACGAAAATATTTGAGAGAGAAAGTTCGATTTTTAACATTGAGTAGATGCGAGAACACAATTTCGTGTACCTTTATTTTCAAAAAGCTATTGTTTTGCACATGAGTGACTCTTTATAAAAACTACTTGTTATATTAATTAAACATTTTTAAACCTGTAGGACAAAGAAAAACTTGCGGGTACGGTCCTTTTTTTATTAATTATTAACGATAAATGACAATAAATCATTATCCAGAGCTCTATATAGTAATACCCCAAGTATTGACAGAGGTTTCCTAACTTTAATCAAAGTAACAACTTTAATAAAAGTTTTAACGTTACTAAATATGTATACTTATTGGATCACCACGATTATTCTTCATTCCTAAAAATTTGATCCTTTATTTTAGTATTCTTTAATTACAGTAAAAATCATTTTCAAAAAAAAATTGTAAAAAGTATTAAACTTGACTTGAAAGACATCCTTAAGTCAAATGAGTATATATATATTTGTATAAAAATATCATACTGTCCACGTTTATTTTTTAAATATTGAAGAAAATAAAACAGAAATTTTATCGTGCTCTCGAGAACACAATCTTTATGAATTTTATCCAAAAAATGATAGAATTTTGTGATAAAAATTCAATTTACATGGTAAAATGTAATTCTTAGATTTTTACGTCATCCATAACTTATAAACACTAGAAAAAGCATATATGTATTTGGTTGGACAAGTATTGTACGAGATATTAATTTCAAACATTTTTCATAACTCTTAAAAAATTCTTAAAACAAATTAATTTTGTGAGGTGGAACGTAAACTTTTGTCTACTGCGTTTATTTATTCGTCACGTATTGTCGATAAACTCGTACGTGTCGCGCAGTTTGTATTAATTAACCGTTTGCATAAATAATGACGTCAGACACGAAGGCTTTTGACAGACCTTGATAGCTCGATATATTTTAATAAACGCCGGATTTCCAAGACCGCTTAAATAAAATTATTTTTAAAACTGGAATAGGTCTCCATTTTAACATATTATCGGGATTTGATAACTGAGTTTAGTCTGGTTGAAGATCCCCATAGGAACGCGCGATGACGAAATTGACGTTTATCTCGGAGCTTTGAGTCATCCGCGAGTATCAGAAAAAGACGCGGGCGTTCAGGAAACTGGGGAATGCAAGGAAATCCTTTGTTTTCTTGTCGAGCGATTTAGCGTCGAATTTCGGGATACGCGAAAGTCTATGTTATCATTTTTATTTATTTATAAACAATAACAAAAAGAATTTTTAGTAATTTCAAGAAAAGAAAATCTTGAGTGCGCTTTGTTTTTTTTTCATATTCTCGAACGTTTCGTGCGTTGTTTAACGATTGGCAACTCTTCCAGGGATTCGATCACACCGATCCGGTTCTAAGTTGTCTAACGCATTGTATAGTTACGCGAATAACTGGAATTTCAGTCTGAGCGCGGACTTTCTCCGTATGGAAACGGGTTTTTTGTTTCTCGTCTCTCAAGATACGGGGGGGGGGGAGGGTTTATCCTTATGAAGATTGCGGATGGAGCGAAAGTTATTTCTTCGAACGATCGCTCGATTTATTTAGCGCGTACGCGAATGAACGAACGACCGCGGGCAGCGCATCTTTCGCGACTGCGTTTAGTTCTTGAGCCTTTCCAATACATTTTGTTGCATGCGAAATCGCGTACTGGAACGCCAGCGAGGCCGAGTACCGTTTGTACTTTCACGCACCGATCGTTTCGTTCTTTATTTCCCTTTTTTTTTAAATATATATCCTCTTTTTTTTCGCGTACTCACCGCAAATATCCCACGTGCTTCTCGCCAGACGCTCAACAGTTAAATCCTTTGTGTGTCACGATAAACGATAAAACCTCACTCAAAGATCGCGATACTGTTTCAACACGCTCCAAAAATAACTACTCGGCATAAAATACACATCTCCAAACTTTCCATAAGATAAACTTGTATATTTATTTCTTTCAAATACCTCAAAACGGTATGTCGATATTTTCAAGGGTGATATTTTTACGGCAATTAACCTTTAAAAAAGTCTTCAAGGTTTCCCATGCTCGCATTTAAAAACTGATTTTTCAAGTTTTTTTTTTCTTTAAGGTTAGAAAAATTGCGTACGAATTCTCCTTGTTTCAGCACAACTAATCTCATTTAACTACTCGTTCCCGACTGTTTAAAAAAACTGTAAGCTCTCTCGCTTCATTGTCTCATATATTATTCCCCTACTTAATTGTCTCGTTACGAGATTCGAGAGAGTCAGGGTGACTCATATGTGTGCTTTGACCCCCGTCCCTCCGGCTCTCTCGCCACCGGTGAAAAACGAGTCATCATCAGCTAAATTCTTTCGCACTGCTCGCCGTTCGCAGACCTTACGGTTATTCTGTTTCCAAGACACTTCCAGGAAATTGTTTTGATACACAAAGCGCGGTAGACATTCATTCTTATAATGTAATTCGTACGTGAATATTTTAAAAATTGAGTGAAACACCTGCTGATTCGCTCGTTTTACCAGTAAAACAAGTGTTACAATAATAATATACAGCGCGTAATTAAAAAATCAATTTTTTATTGATTCGGCCGGGATTAAACATTGCTTGGTGTATTTTTATTTTAAAAAATCACCTTTTTTTTTAGAAAAACGATATACTTGAATGCTCGATCAAGCGCTCTGATCAATATTTTTTAATGTTAAAATATGTAATCATGAACAGTTTTTAAATTTCTTATGGAAATAACATTATCAACAGTTGTAAAAATTTTATAAATTTCAAAGAAATGTCACTATTGCCATCTGTTGAAAAAACTTTGAAGCCTTGTGACATCGACGGAGTAATCTATCGACGATTTGTTTTGAAAAAGTTTATATTTTTTTTTCAGCATGAACTCATAGTATTTTTGTAAATAAAAATAGAACAAAGAATCATTGCTGTATGGAATAAGCAAGGAATGAGTTCGAGTTTGAGTCAACAAATTGTCGAAACAAATATCTCACTTGTGATCGTCCTATAAAATTTATAGTTTTCGGGTACGTTGACATTAGTATGTAGCATAGCAATGTTGAAAAAATAACCTATTCTCTGAGAATACGTAACCAAATAAAAAAAGCTGTGAATCCTTTTATATTTATAATTACTCGTATGAAGAGCATATAAATTTCAATAAAAAGTCTATTTTTTGAATAATTTTAGATAGTTGCAACGAATAATGGACAGTCAAGTGTGCGGCGATGGTAGGCTGTTAGATTTGGTTGACGAGGCTTGGAGAAAAGATAAATTACCCATAGATGATATTGTGGTGCCAACGAGTGAATTACCAGATCCGGAGAGTGACAATGGAGATTCTCATATGACTCTGAAAGAATTGGAGCAAAAGTGGAATAATCTGGCATTGGGAACATTGAGCGAAAATCATCTCCATTCGCCAACACCGTCTCACAATTAGATTGAATTTTTTCAATATTGGAGCATCACAATATAATTAACAATAATGGAATTTCCTGAACTGGGGGTTAACTGTGCCATTGAGGATTGCAAGCAAAACGATTTTTTACCTTTCACATGCGAGCACTGTCAAGTTGTCTTTTGCAAAAATCATTTTCAAGCTTCTGCCCATAACTGTTCCAAATACATAAACAACATTGTGCACAGTACGGAAAGCAACTTGAAAAACTTTGAATGCTCTCAGGAATCTTGCAACGAGAGTTCCCCTGTTGAAATACCATGTGTAGAATGCAAAAAACATTTCTGTGTCTCTCATCGTTATCATGGATGTTTGGAAATGAGTCAGGAGGAGAAGTTGAGTAAACTGAAAAAATGGCAGAGGCCAAAGGCGGAATTTAATATCGCGAAAACAGCGGTTGATGCTGAAATCAAGGAGACTCTTAAAAAATCGAAAAACGTTGCAATGGCCAACAAGGTACGATAGATTAAAATATATCAATATTTTTCAGCAACACTCGAATTTTTTTTTAACAAATTAGTAAATAATTTGATTAAAAATGTGTTTATTTAGGTCCAATTGATGAAATTAAAAGGAAAAGCAACCGGTGCTAAAACCATACCTACAACTGACAGACGATACTTCAACGTATATCCGCCAAAAAAGAACTGCACGAAAACCGAACCGAGAGCTCTTTTCGTGAACGTTGAATGGTCAATTGGCAAAGTAATCGACACTTTTTCCAAAGCTTTCAATATTTACAACGCGAATAACGTTGCCAATTCGGAAAAGCTCCGATTATTCCATCATGAAACGGGTAAGGTCGTTGCTGAAAAAATGGACACACCTTTGGCTGATCTTCTAAATGGTCAAGTGCTCATAGATGGTCAGAGTGTTATTTTGGAATATAACAATGCCGATGAAGTAAATCCTATCTTATATAAATAAAAATCAATTCCTTATAAATTACAAGAATTCTGGATATTTTCACTTTGGTTGCACCGTTGATATAGGGTATCCATTTAAACAACACAAAACACGTGATACAGCACAATTTATTCAATCAATAACACGTTTTTCTCGAAATCAAGTCGAAAGCCAGAGCCATCATTTTATTTCTAAATATATTGTGAATAATACATGACAACAGGTATATCGTATTTAATTATCTACGTGCAAAGAATTTCGCGAGTGCATCATTTTTCGTCGCAAAACATCTTGCTCTCATAACGGAAACAAACACAATGGCTGCTGGTCTACCTGGATTTTACACCTCTCGACTCTTCTCTAAAATTTACGGTACGTATATCATTACAAAATATAAGTACACACATATTTAAAAAAAGTACACCATTCACTTGACTACGACGCTGACAAAATGATTAATCTCTCATTTAAAGTTCATATTCTTTTGTTACTTTCGTAAAATATAGTGCAAGAAGATAAATGTCTATTTTACTTTTTTTAAATATTTTCTTCGCCCTATTTTTCAAAACGATAGAACCTTAAACACTAATTCATCCTGCGAACATAATAACTTGGCTTTAAATAAAATAAGTAAAATCATTGCAACGATTCCTTTACTTTCACAACAACTTTACCATCTAACACATTAAGGTCTATTTAATTTTTTTACGTGTATTATTCCATTTATAATATAGCTCTGAAGGAATGGCTGGTAGATGCAGACTTATAAAAAAGGAAAATATGAATTTACATTATTTACGTGAACATACATTTTCCAGTAAACATAATCGAACGAGCTTTCGTTTTTTTTTCTTCTCGAAAAAGCGATGTTCACAGCCGTGCGATTCATGCTGGTACAAGAATCTGAACTCAAACATTTGCCAAAATGAAAGAAAAAAAAATAAAATAAAACGTTCTCTGGAATAAAATTGAGAAGACTGGTTGTATCACGATTTACGTACACTTTCATTTTTTGTCTTTCTGTCGTTTTTCATGGATAAGCATCTTTTATGAAAAATATGTCATATTCAATGCGCATAATAAGTACGGCGGTCTTCCGTAGTCTTGAGTTTTCAAAATCACAAGTACAAAATAACGTAAAGAAAAAAAAAATGCATCATAGGAACACGGAGACATTTAGAATATCGATCGATAATTGTTCATTGCGACGGGTTACACTGACATTGGTTTCATTCACTTGTTTTTTTTTTTGTTTCATCTCTAAAGTCTAAACATCGTTTTCTTTCAATCTCTTGCCTTGGGTTTTTAGTAAATAATCTGCGTTGATTCTAAACGGTGGTCTCCCGAAAGATCTTTACCGGTGCGTCAGCGTGCTTTATGTGGATGTATCGAGTTATCGTGGCCGCTGTACCGTTATTGCAGAATTCCTCGTTTCGCTCCAAACTCGATGGCTCCGACTTATCCGACTTCATTGACGACTCTTTCCTGACGTCATTCGACTCCTCCACCGTGTCTGTTTTGGAAATTCCTCTCTTCAGAATTACGATGCACCTCATCTCATTCCTTTGTTATTGTTGTTGTTATTATTATTATTATCATTATTTCAGATACTTATTTTGCCTTGAAAAAAGGCAGTTCAACGCAACTTGATCCGTAATGTGTTCTCAGATATTCGTATCGCCGGTTTTTAAAATATCAGCCAGTTATTACAATTTTATTGTCAGCTCTTTCTATACTTTATTGTACTTCGTAAAAGATTGTCTTTTTTTCTTCAATCATCACACAAATCTAACTTCTCAAATTCTGGACAATCACATCGAGCGGTAAAAAAATGTACTTCGTATTGACACCGATCGACGTATGACGTAACTTTGGTATTTCTATTTTTTTTGTTTGTTTTAAATAAATTATTACAGAGAAAGCTCTAATCGTAACAGATTACAGGATCGTATGTGCACGTTGAACGTACAGGAAGAAAAATAAATTAAAAATCAGGCCAAAATACAATAGTAACATCGACGTGAAAGGAAATATTTTGTATACTACGTTTTTTTCGTTCTTTCAATGAAATCGATTAGAAAATGTAAAATAAATAAGAATAAATGAAAAATAAAAAAAACATCCAATAGACAACGGCAATAACATTAAAAGACCAGTGTTGAAAAATCAAAAATAATTTGTTAGTGGCTTCAGAAAATCTTTCGCAGTGCTGTCTCACTTTAGTGTGCAAACACCTCAAAATTATTGTTCGTGTAAATGTACGCAGTGTAAATTGAAAAAAAATAGGATCTCACAATGTAGGGAATATTGCATAAAGTCCCTTGTTCACGCGGAAATAACAACTATGATGAAAGTGCGCAACTTATATAAAAAAAAAATAGTGGTTGATCTGACAGACGAAAAATGTAGCATTCGCTTGATGCAACGCCTTACGGAAAGACATTTTCTAAGGTATGCATTCCACTCTCACACAAAGTAAGAAGAAATAGAGAAAAACACGAAAGTCACATCGAAAACGGCGTGTGCACTAAATTATTTTTCGACGATCGCCTTGCCGGTAATTATCTACGAATTATAATATAACGAAGAGGTAGTACGTCAGACGAGATTATTCGAGAATAATTTGAATTTTTTAAAATAAACGCGATATATTTTTACGACGAAATACTGACAAATATAATAAAGAAAAAATAAAAATATTTATTTTTCTCGTTCTCATTATTTGCACGCATTCCATCGTAAAAATGATATCTTCTTGTTTCGGTCGAGATTGTTCCTTATCGCGACAGTAAACACGCATTAAGCATCTCGAATTTTCGCCACATTATATTTACAGCTACTTTTTGGTCAATGCACTCGTCTCTGAATTCAAACAACAGTTAACAAACTTCTACTTCAAACAACGAATAAACGACATTAATTTTTCTCTGCACACAACACACCCGCAATTACAGGAATATATACACCATTTAGTTCGTATATATTATATAAATATATACAATAATAATATAAATATTTATAAGTATATAATTTAACATTTGACGCGTAATCTAGCTTTGGCAGTTACATTCCTCGTGGTACTACGAATATCGCAATTACACGATAGTGTGATTGTTTCCGTTTCTACATCGACATTACGTATCTCCGAATAAGAAAATATTTTCCGAATAAAAACGATAGCTCATGACGAGCCTACGTATAATTTCATTTCGCTTACAATAAGAATACCGTGCATTTGAAAATAAAAAAACGATGCCAGTGACAAGATTCCATCGACTATTTTTTCAATGTAAATCTTAGTTTAAATCGGCAATGTATAAATAAGATGTTGAGAACGCGTGTATGAGAAAGCAATTTCGATGATAGCGATGCCGTTCGATAAGCAATAAATAATGAATAGGAGAATAAAGAGGCAATGTGGTGTGTCGTCATTACGAAATAATCGTTGAACGTTAGGAAATAACGCAACAACATCTCGAGCATCTCGTTCCATTTTTTCCCACAATATTGCGCTTGTACTTTGACGTAACTCTGTAAGCTCTTCGCGTAACCGTTTCCTTCCCCGGATTAACGTCACTGTCTTGATTCTGCGAAGTTTGAGAGCTCGCCGGACCTCTCGATGACAGAATTTGTTGCTTGCTATCCGATCGAACGACTTGTATGTCGTCTTCTCTCGAGGAATCGGCTTTTTTTTCCAGACGTTCATCGCGGAGTTGACTCGCGACTGAGGAACGCTCGAGAAGTCTTATTTCTTCTTGCAAGGTAAGCTCGATGGGATTTTTTGCTGGGAGCTCGAATCGTTTCCAGTCCCGTGACCGAATGTCTTCGTCGTCGGGAGGCGTGTTGGAGCCGGCCTCGTTCGAGGATCGACCGAAGGATCCACCCCTGGAAAAAGTATCATCAACGTCCAGACCGCTGTCCTGCGCCCTCGAGGACAATCTCTCCTTGTCGTCCCGTTTGCTGAGCTCGTTGTGCGTGTCGTCCGAAGTATCGAGACTCGAGCCTTCGCCACTGGTTATCTCGTTGACACGGGAATTGGACGCGTCACGGCTCAGCAGTCGATGATGGTCCTCCTGAAGATGAACCGAGCTCTCGTTAGACTCGAAATTACTCGGATTTATAATGGCTATTCTCGGTATAACGATGTCACGTTGAAAGGTCGGATCAGTCTCGGCTGGACTCGAATCGGAGGAAGATCTGCGCTGGACGAACCGATAGCTCGACTTTTCCCGGAATGACGATCGAGGGAAAAGATCCGTTCTCCGAGAAGAAACGTCACTGTGGCATCTCGCTTTTCTAAACGTCCATTGCGAAAGATTATCCTCCGTGTCCGGAGACTCGCTTGGAATAAAATCCAGGGATCTCGAATCGATTTCTCTGTCGGTAGTCTCGTCGGGATCCTGGCTCTTCGTTCGAGCGATGAGCTCCAGTTTTGATTTGAGGAGCGTCGGCGAGACAGCGGTGTCGTTACGCTTGATGAGCCTCCTCTCGTTGCTTCTCATGTTTTCTAAAGCTACGATGTCCTCCAGGGTGTCTCCGTATTGTGAGATCATAATTGCATTAGGACTCGGACTGTCCATGCTATCAGGCGTGTAGGGATCATGCTGAATGGGTGCTGCGTGCAAAAGCTTCGGCGAACGATCGACGAGGCGATAACGTGCGCTCGCGAAACTACGGCAATCAGGCAACATTGGTAACAACTCTGCATAATTATCCGGCACTCGAAAGCAATATTTTGACGATTCTTGTAAGCTGCAGCAATTTATCATACCTGCATCCGAGGCAAGCATAGCCCTCAAGTAGACTGGCTGCAAACAAAAGGGCAAAAACAAAACGGTCGGAGCCTCATGTAAATTGTATTTTACTCGTGCTTTTTATTTATTTATTCGCTCTCTTATGCTCGAGCGATCTTTTCGTCTGGCTCATCTCTACTATGCTCCAGCCTTATTTATATGTATAATATATTTATATCGAGATAATATTTCTTAATTTACCGAGCTCTTCTAAATTCTCTGCTTCTAACGAGACAGAAGTGCGACTCGTTACGTTGCAAAAAGTCTTTCGTCACTTTCCTCTCAATCTTTACTCGATTTTCAGAGACGAAAATATCCATTCGAAATACGCAAAATGCTCTTTACGAAGTAACGAGACTCACTGGAGTATTTTTTTTTCTAACAGTAACATTATTGCACTACGGGGGTACAAAAAGTGAAACAATTGCATTTTACATTGTTGTGAAAGTTCCTTCATCGTGATACAATCATTCCAAGGGAAACCGCTGAGCTCTCGTGTTTGCCAGATAAAATGGCGATGAACAGAGCGGGCGCGATCTGATATGAGGTTTTACGATACGAGATTCAAATATGAAGTTTTAATAATTCAATAATAACGGAATTAAATGAGTTGAAGAGAGATACAAAGAAGACGAAGGAAACGACGTAGAGAATTTGATTTTAAAGTAGCGCAAAGCCAAATAGAATGTGTTTGTTCGAGGAGGAGGGCACAACAATGTTACGTCGAGCAAGAGCCAACGATTATTCGTAAAAATACAATGTGTGTCCATATAAGATAGAGTATAGTACAGCGGATATCGTTAATTTGGAGTTAAATGAAGGAAATCAAAAGAAATAAAACCAGAAAATGAAAAATAAAAAACAGATCAACGTGGAAATAACGAGAACAGGAAAAGTAATTGGATAAATGAAGACGAAAAAACAGATAGAGAAGTTCGTAGAGTATAGGTACCTTTGAATGCTTAGAGAATCATTCGAAACTCCAGAAAAACAGGCTGCACCATAATCATCAAAAGAATAAACCATCAGAATCAAGAAGTGTGTGAGTATAATGTACCCAGTATTAACGAAAAAAAAAAAATTGGAAAAAAGAAAACAGACACGACTAGTTCGTGAGTATGGTAAATAATTGTGGTCAATTTTTCGTCATACCTTGTGATCGCCCATACACGTCGTCGGACCAATTATTCCGTATTCCACAGCTTCGGAAGACGATACCTTTGATTTAAATGGAATTGTGTCAATCGTTATAAAATAAGAGATTGACTTGAAAGAATTTTTTTTTTGATATCTTATTATTCTCATTATTATTTCTTATCTAACTTACATCCTGGACTAGTAATTTTGCGGTCGGGCTGAGCAGTATTCTGTCACACCAGGCTGGAACTCTCGTTTGCATGTAGCTGACGCCCTCATTGATGTCCTCCTCGAAAGGATAGCTCGGCACGAAGTTAATCGGAAATTCGATCAACCTGCCTTCAAAATCGTTCAATTCTCGATCATATTCGCGTAGCTTTAGAACAGAAATGTACATGCACATATTTACGTCGAGAATAACACAGGATTGTCAGCTTTGCAGAAATATCGTTATCAGCGACGGGCAAAATTAAATTTCTTTAAAAAATATACATACATATATCGAAGAAATAGTCGTAGAGATAAATATTTCAATATTTAAGACCGAAGTCGAAAATGTTAATTTTGCCCGTTTCCCGTTGATACGTACGACAAAAACTCACCCACCGACCGCCGTTCTCAGCGAAAACGTGACGATGAGCACGATGCGAAAATTCCTTCTTGCCTAGCGTAAGTATGAGATCTTCTTCCGTATTTCGGAACTGTAATCTAGAAATATTACCCTTACTCGGCAGCCTGCTTTCGTGAGTATCTTCTGTAAGTTTCTGCGAAACACAGTGAAGGCTGTTAAAAGATTTGCAATGCACAGTTAGAAATAAATAGGAGGGAAAATCCGATAGAGGAAATGATGGAAGAGAAAACATAATGAGAGGCAACGTGCACGTTCGTTAAGACGAGAGTAGGAATGCGAAACGATAAAGTACCTTTATCACACCGGCTGTATCCGTTCGGAAATTAAAATCTCCAAAGAGGAAGTACGGGACGTTTGGATACTGATCACTGTGAAACCTGTCTAACGTATGCTCCAACGCTCTTCTCCGCGTTTTACTGTATACAGATGGAAACTGCAACAACCGGACGAAATAATGCGATACAATGCGAGCAGCAACGTTTGCTCTTTTCTTATCGTCTCCTGGTGCAAAATTCACGAGATATATTTACATTATTCGAGCATCAACTCACTGATTCCATAGCGACAAAGTTACTGGCATCGTGAAAGAGGTGTATGTTTATGAGATCAAAGACGGTGCCGCTGATGCTCCACCGTGTACGCAAAAAGCCTTTCCTCGACCACTTGCACTCGGGGAAAAAATCTTGGGGAAACTTGGACTTCTCTTTGGTCGTGACCGCCTCGATGTTGCCGGAGTGGACCTCTTTCCCGGAGATCGGGACAAACGTACACTCTGCAATCCACACCACAACTTTCGTCAAATATTTTCGTTCCATTCGCTTCCTTTTCTACGAACCTTTAAAATCCCAAAGCAGTACATCCTTGAGTGACTCATGCACGAAATAAAAGTTGCCCAGAGCCTAAAAAAATTACGAGGATATTCCCATGAGTCAGGTAAGCACGGGACACGCGATTTTATCTCGAGATTTACTTGTACTTGCCGTGAAATGTTCCGCGGAGGAGAAGTCTTCGTCGAGAAAAACTCTAACTTTGTCAAAAAGTCTCAGTTCTTCGGAAGACATCAGTAATCTGAAGAAAAAAAAACACGAAAAAATACAAAATTACTATTATGCGTGGTGTTTTTATAAAAACAAAAAAAAACATACGCATTATCGACTATATGTTTCAATTAAAAAAAAAAGATTGATTTTTCATCGAGAGTTTGCGCGGTTTGTAACACCCTTCTAGAAATACATTATAATATTAGTCAAGGCGACCCTTTGATGGAGTTCACTCGAGCGCGTTTTAACGGGTCATTATCTATTTTTACGGCCGTTGCTATCGCTCGTGCATTAAATCATTCTATTTATCAATTTTTTTTTCCAGGCCGCAATAAATGTCGGCTCTCGATTAGATCAATAGACACCGATATAAAAGGGAATTTCTCTACCGCGTTTCTTTTGAACAAAATTTTGCAATGATTCATTGCCAGAGTATATTCAATTAGCTAGGAGTATAATATAAACTCTATTAGAAGAAGCCTCTCAAAGAAGCTTCACAACTGTTTACACATCCGGGTGAAATATTCATTGCTACACACAATCAGAATCACAGAAAAGATTTTCATAAATAGCATATGGATTTAAATTGTTTATTTAGAATAGTTGAAATACTTTCGTTTTTTTATTTCTCCCATCATCTTACCTAACAAAATCCTCTACATGTCTCATACTCTGCTCATAATTCTTTCCGCCCACCTCCTGGCAGTGTAGAGCTATAAATTTTGGGTCCAGACGTAATATAGTCTGCAACAGAATAATTAGATAATGAAAAAGTGTTTTTTTAGTACATTCCAGTCTATCATTTTCTCGAATCAACCAGGAATCTCAGTGTTTACTCAATGTTTTAATACTCGAGTACTCACCGATAAAAACTCTTCGGTCCAAATTTTCAGCATTACTCCGGGCTGAAAAAAAAAATAGTCCCAAGGCGGTGGAGGCATTTGAAAATTGTTAACCAATCGGCAATAAAAATTGAGCGTGGAGCAGACCGGGTAAGGGGAAAAAAAAATGTGAACGGAGCGGAGGAAAGAAGGTTTATTGCAAAACAGAGATGGAACGGGGAATGCGAGCATAACGAATGGCAGTTGTTTAATGACAGAAAATGTCAGAGAAGAAACGACTCACCTCTTCGAATATACTGCCAACATTGGCTGTTATGAGGAGAACCGGAATAGCTCCCGACATTTTGGCACTTTTTGTAGTAATAAGGGACTATTGACGAGCCTCTCCGGTACTTTTTCTCGTTGACAGCGCAGTATCGCGTTCACCAGCGCGTATCGCTCTCTTTTTGACAGGTGATAGGAGGGTCGATCGGGCCTGGAGATATTGCACGGCTCGACGATGCGTTATCTTCTGGGTAAACGTCGTTTCTAGCGAGTAGTAAAAATGTGGAAAAAAAGTTCAACACACCACTAATCACCGTCACAGGCACCGCGTTTTTTTTTCTTTTTTTTTTTCTAATTTTTCTCTCTTTCTCCCGTTCTCCGTTTACGCTCGAATCACGATCAGCCCCGTCGCTTTTATTTTCCCGATGTTTCGGATCGACGATGATAGTTGACGAAAACGAGGCGAGAACACAACGCGAGCGGCTCGCGGACCGCTCTGCTCGTACCGCAAACTTTTCAACCCCCGTGGCGGCGACTTGCCACGATCTCGCACCTCAGCACCTCGCTCTCATCTGCCTCGACACCGTACACGCACATCATTAATAATCGAATAACGCGACTCGTTGAGCCACGAGCGTGTGTCGCCGTGTGATAAAAATATAATATCTTTGTAACATCGTGCTCACGCGTGTGTGACAACGCCACTCTCTCCGCTTATAAATATGTGCTCCTATACCGTATTAATATTTACATATGTCTATATACTATGTACCTTTTTTTATACCTCGATATCATTGGAGGCAAGCCACGCCTACTCTTGGCTCGTACGTCAATAGGCAGTGCCGTGACGCGAGGCGTCTTTTCAACGTTCCCGATGAGAAAAAAAGCTCCGTTCTTATCGCCAAACGCGCCCGTCTCGTGTAGATCGTAAACTGCTCGGGCCGACGACGCTTGGAAAGTTCGCTTTTACTACGAAATTCCCTCTCAACTTGTTTCAATATTACCTTCGTTTTTCAACAATGCGCTCGTGATTATTGGAAGCTTCGACGACAACAAAAGTTAATCCTTTATTGCCACGGGAAATCGCGGATACGCGAGACGTCCCTGCGTTCTCCGACGAATTGACGGAAACCACTGGCGCCAAACAGTTTCGAGCTGCGCAGAGAAGAGAATTAATGCATTCTCTGGGATACCAGAAAGTTGGAAATTCGAACCGAAGGAGAGAAGAGAGAAAAAGGGAAAATCATATGAGAGCGCGTGCGTTTGCACTCGGTCGTCTACGCAACGTCACATTTGTCCCTCATTCTCTCTTCGAATCGCGTTTATTTTCTGTTTCTCTCTTACATTCACGCGATCGCGAGCCACTATTTTTTTTCTTCTCTCTTTGACATCCCGAGCCTCCACACGTAAAACTCGATGCGTTGCTAACGTCTATTTCGTAATAGAGACGACAGATAACGGGGCATAACATGTACTCGAATGTATTATTGCTCGTCTTGTTTACGACTTTCGCGAGATCCGAGATTGTTCGAGTGTCCGAGGTTTTCGTCATACCAGTGGGCCCAGAATTATTCAATTGGAGTCCTGATTGTGAGCTTCTTCAATTTTAATCGTTCTAAATTATTTATCCATCGTTTTACGTGTCTATTTAATTTCAAAATAAGTTTAAATTTATCAAATTGTAAAATTATTTCACAAATTTGGTAGAAAAAAAATTATTTTTCCATTTGTTTATCGAGTTATCTTCTTCCAGCGAAACATTCAGAATTTTCGTATCAACCTTCTCTTCTGAATGCTCCTGATTTACCGCCATGGATTCACTACACTTACAGCAAAAAATACAGAAAAGGATTTCTGTACGGGGTTGCTCCAAAAGGACAGTCAGATTTTCAGCTGGGAGTAGTCGGTCTGAACAAACAGACCTATGAAACGGCATTCAAAGTCCTCAATATAAATGTCAGGAACAGAGAAAATATCACCAAGTACGAAGTTCAGGTGAAAATCGACAATCTCAATGTGGAAGATACTTTTGATCCACGCAGGATGGACAGGCTGCTCAATGTTTTCAGGTAAAAATTTTCAACAGTTTTGTCTAATAGTACACCAAGTAATCTCCTTTTTTCTTTTTCATTACAGAACCATCCTGTGGGTAGAGGCAAGAGACATTTATCCAACTTTCTTGGCTTCCGCTCAAGAATTTGGTGCAAGACTGCCCCTGAATCCGGAAGAGCCTGAAGGGTAATTTTTATCATTGCCCGCAGTAGCTTTGTTCACCGATTAAAATTTTTTCCGTTTCCTAGTCGTCGCTTCCCTTTTGTACTCTTATCGTCGCGTTATCGCGCTTATTTCCTGCCATTCGCTTTTCAGTGTCGTCATGAGGCTCGGAAGTGTCGTCTCGTTCTCGAACGAGCTTAATGAATTTCAAGAGGAAATAAAACCTCTCTGGAGACGATCTCCGTGTCCGCGAGACTTCAAGAAAACGACGAGGGAGCGTGCTTTCCGGGAAGCTGGATTTCTTCTGGACTGGTGTTTGTTCAGATTGGTAAAATTTATACACTTTCGTTCGAGGTAATCACGAGTGAGGTGGAAATTGAATGAGATAAAATGTAAAATTTTTAGATCGAAGACAATCGGAATACGCATCAGGAAAACGCTCGACGTGATCCCAACTTGAACATAATCGACTGGCCGTTTTCCGAGCATGCGGAATGGCAATGGGCTCAACCCAACAAAGCGGATGTCCCAGCAAGAAGTTACTTGAAGGAAATAGCGACGACTGTCTTCATTCCAGCAGCCCTCTTGCTTTTGCTTGCTGGCTTGCTCAGCACAGGGCTCTGTCTTCATCACGATAAACTGTAAGTATTTCGCATTCGTACGTCATGTTCCATTAAAGGAATTTTCTCGATCCTTCAGTTTTTTTTTATGTGGAAAATTTACGAGAAAGAATCGCAAATGCGCAAAGTATAGGCAATGTACAAAATTATAGGACAGATCCTGAGTCGGAGCAATACTTTCGTGAACTCTTTAATATTTTTTTGTCGGATAAAACTCGCGAAAGGTAAAACAACGACAAAGTCGCGTTAAAACTTTGGCATATAAATTTTTTGTACATTAACACACATTATGACAATTTAAAATAACCAAATGAAGTGAAATTCTAATTAAACTTAGACATATACAGTATGTGAAACGATGCAGTAATGTTGAGTGACTAATTGTCAAACATTTTTTTATATTTTTTTCGATTTCAGTTTATCTTTTTTCCAGCATGCACATTTATATTTTTAATACAACTTTTGGCTTTTTTATATTCAATGAGATTATGGTTTTTGTATTTGTTAGATCGTCTACTTGCTTAAGCTGAACGAAGACTTTATTTGCGAGCATGTCGTTGTAAAACGTCTGTGGTATGTACTGTGTTTATTTTATTTTGCTTTTGAATGTAACGCCATATAAATTATTTTTTTGAATGCCAAATTTTATTCCGATTATACAGAGATTTTTATTGCAGACCAAAAAGAGAACCGTCCCCCGTGGAAGGATTCGGCAGTAATAGCGTTCAGATGGTTCAGTACGCAACCTCGGAGCGAGGAACTCTCAGATCGCTCTCGGTGAAACCGCCAAGCCCGAGCAGTTCTTCGATGATAAGCCCTAAGTACGAATCTCGTAACTCTCGAATGTATTCGAACAAAAAGTACATTGGAAAAATTTTTCAGAACGAACAAGGAACGTTGCAATCCGTACGTACGACCGAATCCACCACCGTATATCAATCCAAGCAACGTGTAAGTATTCCGAACGAGAAATGCTGGAGCTTTTGTCGAGTTCGCTTCAAGTAATAATATGTATTTTTTGTTCAGTGGTGGTGTACGAACAAATTTCTGACTGCACGAGGAGCCAGACAAAACGTGGTTTTGCTGAAGAATCGCCTTGAAGAGCCAAGATGAACGATATTCTCGACGAAACAAAAGTACTGGCTCCAGAAGAGTGACTGAAAAATGTGTTTATCACGAAACTAAAAATAGTCTCTAGTATGCGTATTACGAATGCTTTGTAAGCGTTTTATTAGAAAATCGAAATACTCGATATGATAATAATAAAATCCCTCGAATTTTACAAGTACAACAATCTCGAGCTCAAATATCTGATATACTTGATAATAAGATGATTTAACTGTTGACCGAATGAGCGACTGGAAAAAAGATATTAATTAGCGGGGTATACGGACAAGGGTTGATTCGTTCAGTCATATGGCGAGTCTTTAATTTCAGCAATCATGTACAACTTCTGTGTCTCCCGTGTTCAAAATAATTATGGGTAAATCTGCATATATTTTTTGTTTCTCATCCTCATATTCTCAAGACCACACAACACGCACAGCTTTCTCCGGGAAACACACTTGTTCACTTTTTTTTTGTTTATTTGCTTTTTTTTCTCTTATTGTCACTATATTACAGAAAAAAAGAAAGAAGCAACGATTTCTTGTGTTACTCGATGTGACTATATCTTTATTTTTCGATTTTTCTGGATTAATTAGATTTAGTCTCGCACTCTTTTTCAATTGTTTTCCGTCTGACCAGTTCGACCCAGCGAACTCTAGAGTTCCTTACGAATGAGGGACGCGTATGAAGATCTCGACAATGATCTCCACTCCATTGTCGGGAATTTCATCGAAGCAATTTATAACGCAGTATTTATTAATTAATGCGAACGCTTCTCGGTTTATCAGCTATTACGAGTAAATAGAAGATCATCGCAATGCGGATCATTTTCGTTCTTACGACAAATTAACATTCATCTAAATTAAATGTCAACGGCGAATAAACGAGCAGTTTGGCAATAATTGTTCGACAGAGAAATTAATCAAGTCGGTCTCTGTTTTTTTTTTCTCTTCAGTGGTACAAGTCTTCAAATACTTGTGATATTTCTTCAATTGCGTATAATCAATACGAGCTCGCGACGACACATCGTCGCAAACAATTTTAGTTAAAGCGGACATCACCATTTGTACCTTTTTGCTAGTAAGGTCGACTAAATCTGGAGCCGACCTTGCAATGCCGTTTTTTTTCGATTTTCTACCAAATTAGACTGGAACTCGATTCAAATATTTTTAAACTGCGAATATTCAATAAGATAAATGTTACGAGAAAAAAATCTGCGATTATTGTAACGGATGTTCAATTCGCAAATGAGAATCATCAACGGAGAACAATATGGAAGATCCATTAATTACCAGTAATTAACATTCGTTAAAAAATATAATTAGTCATTGCATTATCAATCGATGGAAAGTTTAAAAAAAACTTCTGAATGTTCGAAAGGGATAATAATTATACTTTCTTCGTGTACATTTTGTAGAAAAAAAGAATGAAAGAACCGACGTGAGAAAATCGAAATGCTTCTATCGAAATCATCGAATGAAAAATATCGAAATGCAAATTTTCTCATGTTCTTGACGTCTGTGTCCTCGTCGTTGATTGACCACTCGGAATTTAAAAAAATTCGAACATTTTCGTACTATTTGGGGTAAAAAGAAATAGCATTTGGTACCCTATCGTTGAATAATCCAGATTTGTGTAACCATGCTGCTTTTTCTCTCTCTCTCTCTCTCTTCCTCTCCTCTGTGTTGATAATAAAAACGGTATCACATCCGGTATGAGAGTGACTTTATTTGAACGTATATGCAATAAAATGAATAAACAGCGACATATCACAGTACCGTACGCAAAGCTTGAATAAATTGCAGATAGAACAGCATAAAGGCCAAATGGCGACACTACTTCATCATCATACGTTTTAAGACAATTCATTTTCTGCGATAGCATGTTTTAACATTTTTCAATACATTTCCTTTTTCTCCCTTTTTTTTTACTTTATTCTTCCATAATAAAATTGTTGATTTTCTCGTGTATGTCTTGTTCCTCTTCGTGTCCCATCAGCTTTGCATGAATCAGAGATTTCAATAATTAGTAACAAAGTAAGTTAAGTGATGGTTAGACGTTACGTATCCGTGGAGACTAGCGGGGGGGGGGGGAGAAGGAGCAGTTTCGAAGGGTCACAAGATCGACAAAATAGCTCTTAAAATTTATCCACATTACGGACCATATTATCATTATTATACCGATCGTTTTTTTTCCTTCATTATTTACAGACACACAGACACATGCAGACGCACCCGTACATACTTTTCTCGACACAGGCTTACTCATTACGATCGCTTACTTTTTTTTTTGATTTTCCCATCTCGTTTTTTTTTGCCGAAAAACTAAACAAGAATAAAATAAAAAAGAAAATTTGGTTTCATGACCTCGAAGCTAGATACGTAACGTCAAATGGCAAATACAGTACAGAAGTAGTATAGGAAACCTTTGCGGATGCTTCGATTCATCGAAGTGTTGTCTCAATCATTAAATTCTTCCCAAATATTTTCTTTCTTTTGCTTCGTTTGAAAGACGCGTTCACATGTTTTTCACACGCAAAGGCAAATAATCTGCGGAGATTTTTAATTTACTGCATTCTCGTAATTTTTCTATAAAATAGTTTAAAATTAAAAAAAAAAAAGAAAAGAGACGCGTTACGCAATTTTTGTTCTCTCCATTTTACAGTTATCGTAATCAGTGATAGTTTTAGATGTAAAAAAAAAGATAAATAAAGGGTGAGAGAAATCGTTCAAGGCACTTAACAAAGGTAACGAATATTACTTTGTACCGCATTATGCTTTCACCCAAAAAAGGGACTTTGGCAACACACTAATAAACGTTGGCAACAACATCCGTTTTTTACGCTTCCTTTCTCTCTCTCTCTCTCTCTCTTTCTCTCTCTCTCTCAACAGCTGGGCAACACAGCCTCTCTTTCTGCTTTCAGTTTTATTTCTTTGTTGCAGTCACGCACACACTTTCTGTACACACTCGTTCACACAATAGGTATTTATCATCGTTTCTGTTTGTTCTCATCATTTTTGTTTCAACTAATTATAATAGTATCGTGATATTATAATCGTAATAGTCGGATAACTCGAATAGCGTGACGTTATATTTATTAATAATTAGTGATAGGTTTCGTTATTTTTTCCTTTCTCTCTCTCTCTCTCTCTCGCTCGTTTTCTCACATTTACCCCTTTAATTCTTCATTCAAGTATTTACATTATACGAAAACAAATAATTTTACACTGAATAACAAATCGTACGTACAGTACAAGGCTAACTCTGAGATCTTTCAATCAATTTCTATCGATATCCCCTTTTTCGATCTTCAAACTCAACCGAAGCATTGAACTCGCGTTCACGAATTTTCATGTACTTCGCTTTTTTGGTCTTGGAAAAACTTTTGTGTGAATTCGATAATAAAATGCATAATTGTTCGTGACGGTTGAAAATAAACGAATATGGTAAAAATTCTCTCTTAACGATGTTCGCGATACTTCAAACATAAATTTGTCTTTCGTTCTTTTTTAATGTAGAAAAAAAATACATGCGGAGAATTGAAATAAAGTACGAAAATCGACATTATGCTTTTTCGGCGATTTTGAACAAAATTTATGCAATAAGCAAATGTTTTTTTCTCCGTCAAAGTTTTATATTAATTGCCTCTTTATCACATATTACAATCGCAGGACATTTTGTTTCATGAAGAGTCGCAAAAGATGAAAAGGGTTTGGATGGAGTCTACAGGAACAAAAAATTCGTTTCATCGTAAAACTCGTTCCTTCGCCAAAAATTGTACAATGCCTCATATATAATATTAACTCCGCTTATTTGATTTTTATTCCCGGTTTTCCGAACTTTCTTTCCATACACACGATAGAAATGTAGCATTCGATTTTCTATTCTCACACGAAGTAATGCTATTTCAAGTACTTTTATGGTCAAGTGTCTTCATCTTTGTTTAGGTGGATATAAAGCATGCAGCTCGATATCCGATTAACTTTTTTTGTTTTGTTAATATTTATATAAAGAAAAAAATGCTGATTTTGAAAGAAAACAAATGAACAAATAAGAGATGCACTGTATCGTTGAAAAAAAAAAGAGAGAAACGTGAATGAAGCTTGAAACAGCGTATTTAATTGTTTCGAGTGACGATAGCGATGTCTACCGATCGACCGAATATCACTACTTCAAGCTTGATTTTTATATATGCGTATATATATAATATAATATATTTTTGTTTTTGTCTCGTTTCTCTTCGATTTACATTCAACTACGCAACAAGGCTCATATATTTTCATCGCTTAACATTCTCAAGATCTGTTGGTTTTCGGCTGCGCACCCAGCTCCGATCGCATCCTCCTCCCTTTACATTTTTCTCTCTCGCTCATTCACCCATTCTCTCTTTCTCTCTCGCTTTCTAACTACACCTCTTAAAAAACATTCGAACAAAATGGTATAAACGATAACAAAGAGCTCTCATTCTCTCTCGTACACAGGAATCGCAGATTTTCGTTTTATATTTTCATGAGAAAAGAGAGAAAACAAAGGGGGGAAATGTAAACTAGCGTTGCTCGTATCCTTTTTTTTCATCTTTCCTCTCTGAGTGATTAATTAATTAATGTTGATTAATTATCATTAATACTAAACGGACGATACATCACATTCTCTTACGCAAAAATTTACCAGGGTAGCTTAACATTTCTCTCGCTCTTTTTTTTCAATTTTTTTATTTTTTCATTACTCACTCGCTTCAGACGTTGTATCTCTTTTTCTCTCTTTTCCGGGTTAAAGTTGTCGCAATCGCTCATATAACTGCACATTTTGTTTTTTTTTTCATTTTTCAATTTTATAATTTTTTTTTGCTTTGTTCACTAGGATTACTGTTCGAACTGCACATGGATTTCTCGTTTAACAATTAGATTAGAACGATGAGCTCTCTGCGAGAAAGAAAACTCGAGATGATCGGAAAAAAGTAACAGTGGAAGGTTCCATTATGATAATAACGTGAGAAATATATAAGTTAAAAAAAGAACGTTGAAACAATTAAAAGTATGCACACCGCTATTATTCTTCGTACTTTCGTGCTTCGTTAAAAATTGGCTCTTTCGCTCATTCTTCTTACGTGGTTTTCAAATGACAGTGTGAAAACCGTTGAATCGAGATTCCTCGACTTTGGATAACTCGTCGCTCAACCCAGCCAGCAGGTCGATACAAAATGAGCTACAGACAACTACTGACGGAATAACTTCCCATTATCTTTTCTTTTTCAAAAAGGTCGTACTCACAAAATTAAAGACATCTGATGATAAATTTCGATAAAGAGTTTTACGTCATTTCGCCACTCAGAAATGATTTAGGCCAATAATATTTGACATTTTTTGAATAAAGAACGTTGGGATCGAAAGTCTGAATGGAAATTAAAAAACAAAAAAAACAGTAACTATGAAATATGTTTTCTCGTAAGTTCAGCGGCCCAAACTTTGTTCAGCAAACCGACGTCCAATGGAAGATTTTTCTTTTGTTTATATACATTACACATGTTCGAACAGCAAGCTTCGTGTGGAAAACAACTAGCGTTACGACCCGGCCGCAAATCACATCCGTTCTTTCGACCGAGTCGTGAAATTAGAAACAAAAAATCATTTTTTTCCAGTTTTTAATGCTTCATGATCTTATGTGATTTTTTTTTGTCGTTTTTAAATCTTTTCTCTCGTCTCACTTCTTCTTTCATGGTATTGGATATTAATAATTAGTTATTTAATAGTTAATTAAATAAGCGAGTCTGTTTAATAAAAACTCGACGCTTCTTTTTTTTTCTGTTTTTCGTTTTGTTACACGCGCGCACTCTTTTCCATATCGCATCGACGCGTCCGATTCAACAAGATCACTATTTCCCATTTTATCGAAAAAACAAAACTCATTCCTTGCGTCTTTCGTTTTTCCTGTTTTTTTTTCCCACTCCGTTGTTTTTTCTCGGCCTCGCCTTTCGTGCTTTTCTCAACCGCGCAAATTCACCACCTCACTTGAATATTCAAACGTTCGTCCTAGCTGGAAGAAGAAGCTGTTCAGCCTATTACAGTCTATCTCACACTATTTCATATGTATATTTATATGTGTACATATATATTTATTTATACACAAAGGTCCATGCGTGACACTCAGTCGAATCCACAAACGTCACGTCCCGAAAACAACACCCTTATGGCCTCGTGATTTGTTTTTTCGTTTTTCTTATTTTTATTTTTTTTTCATTTTTTCTTCATTATTTATAATCTAGCCTTCGATCCAAGTTTTTTTTTAGTATGTGTATGGTATGCGTGTGTTCTCAAATCTTTCTCTTCATTGCTTCTCTTTCTACACTTGAAGGCAAACGTCGAATAGTCCCAGTCTTTGCGGAGTATTTCATCTCTCTGATCGCGACGCAAACCTCCGGATATCTTTTTTTCTCCTTTAAATATATACATATATATATATATATTTTTTTTTGTTTAAATACATCTAATCATCGATCATCATCAGTGTCTCCCGCTCGCTCTTTCGTTTTGTCAGAGACAAGCCAGCGTCTCTCTCTTTCTGCCACGATTCCTTCCTCGGTGACTCTTTTTCGGATTTTTCTCCATTCCTCCGCTCACCTTTGTTCTCAAAGTTCGGCAGGTCCGAAAATACGCTTGGCCGAATCCTGATCGATCAGAAATCCGGGAGGCTCTTCTTCTTCCTCGAAAAAAATCCGTCGTTGCGGCCTCTTCTCGCGAAACGAATGACCAGCATGCATTCCCTCACTCTTCGAGCGCGCACACAAAATATTTGGAAAAAAATTGTCCTCAAGCCCCATTCGTACGATTCTTCATTCTCGCCTTATTTACACTTTTTTTTTCTCGTTTATTCTTTTGACCAGAGTCCCGTTATTTCTCGCAGTGCGTTGCCACCGGCAGGCCCTTTCCTCGCTCAATTGGCTAATTGTTTTGTTTTGTTTTTTTTTTTCCATCGGATCGAACAGTCGGAAAATGAAGGATTATCCGCGAGTCGCTGCTCGCGCGATCGCCGAACCACGTTTACGGCGATGAAACAAAAACGAATCGGAAAACGCGCGTTTCTTTCAATGTCGATGTTCTATCGTACACGATTCAACCTACTTTTCTTTTCTTTTTTTTTATTTACACTTTTCTCACTCCGAAGACCGGACATCGAGCCGACAAACTTCCTCAGACTTGCTCGCACCGCGCCTGCGTCCATTCGATGTTTCTCGCGATTTTTTCCGGCACCACCAATCTTTTTAACCGTTTTTAACATATATATTTATTTTTATTTGTTTATCTTTTTTTTTAGAAAACTTTAATACGTTAGTCTTCAGTTTCTTAGATGGAGCGCGGAAAGGATTTTAACTGCTTACCCCGTTTTTCACAGAAAGTTCGAGGTCCGCCAGAAAAATCTCGCTTACGATAACGCGATATTCACGTAATACGCAGTCCGAAGTTTTAGATCGTTTGTCTGCCTCTTTTCTCGGTTACTTGTCCATTGCCTTCGCAACGGGCGTTTCTCGCATTTCTCGCACACGTTCAGGAATAGATTCACTGGCCACTGTAGTACTGAACTCGTCCGTTGGCCGCTGTCGCCGGAATTTCCCGCATCACCGCGTCCCAGGCTGCGAATTCAGATAAAAATGAGTCTCGTTTCGTATTTTCCTCTTCAACTGCATGGAGACAATTTTATAAAGAAAATTACCGTTTTATCATACTGTCAGCAATAGTTCAGAAATTTTAAGGACTTTTCATACAAAATGCAGTAATTTTCATCATTTTTATCATCAAAATCAAAATCACAGTGAATGTGAATTTTAACGTTAGTTTAAAATATAACATCAGCATTATTTTTCCATATTTTTCACTTCTTAAAATTAAGAAAAAAAAATAGTCGTCGCATTATTATTTACAACATTTAATATTATTCGCACTTATAAATTGATCGCAAAAACTATATTCTAATCGTATCAAAGTAACAAACATTGAAATTAATTGTTTTAAATAAAAAATTCTCTTAATTTCCAGGCTGTGGCCACGGTATGAAAAAATAGTAATTCTTTATACAAAATTCTCTCCATGTACGCGTTGTAGGAGAATGAAAGATACGAGAAATAAACTCACCGAGGCCAACGAAGGTGACGATCTTGTCATGATTGTAATTGTGAACGTTTACCGTTTCCTCAGGGGCGACAAATCGGGCGGAAAAGTCTTCCTTCGGCTGATGATTATACTTGTCGATAATACTAGTGGGTTGCGGCGGTGGGGGCGGCGGGGGAGGTTGATGCTGTTGGTAAGGAGGCAACGATTGAAATCTCGGTGCGTAACCGATGCAGGGTATCGGAGTGATCATCGGCTGTGCGTGCATCCCATGATGATGATGATGGTGATGGTGATGCTGCATGTGTGGCGGATGCATCGGAAAGTTGGGAGGATACTTTTCGTATCTGAGGTGAGGCTGGTGGTGCTGGTGTTTTTCGAATATCGGAGGTGCCCTCTCCAAGTTCGGAGCCCCTTTGTTGAAAATCTGAGTCTTCTCCGTGGCGAAGTTACCACCGCTCTCCTCGTTCTGACAGCCCTCGCTGTTGTCCTCGGCGAGCAACAGCTGCTCGTTAACTTCGAATCCGAACGTGAGCTCGCTCGGTGACTCGCTGTTTCTCGTCAGGTCGGAGGAATTCTCGTCCATGAGGATTACCGCTGGCCTCGACGACACGTTTCGGTTGTTCGTCGTTTGTTGGCAATCCGTTTTACGGGAGGTCTCCTTGTCGCTCTTGACGGCGCTCTGTTGATTCTTCGAGCGTTGCTTCGCCTCGAGGCTCCGATCGCGCTTCGAATTCAGCGGACACGAGGATTTCGCGCTCTCCGTTTTAGACAAGTGTGTCTGTTGTTCCTTGAGCGGTCTGGAAACACGCTCGATTTTTGTACTACTTCTGGAAGAATTGTCAGAGTCCGTGGGATTATTTTGCTGGGCGCTCGGTGCTCTCGCGCTTGCCGGTGTCTTCGTTGTCTTCGCACTATCCAGTGACTCGTCCTGAGACGACGACGAGGACGAGTTGTGCGGATTGGCTGAGGACCTCTTCGCGTCTTTCTCATCGTGATTGTTCACCAAGGGCAAAGAGTTCTTGTTAACTTCGTTAGTAAGATTGGAATTGGGAGCAGATTTTTGTCCATCGTTACGAGAATGCGATTCCTGAACAATGGACTGACTATTCTGAACGTTCTGTTGATAATTTCTACGCGAACGGTTATTATTAAGTCTACTGTTGGCGTTCGCGTCTTTGGTCATGTTATTGTTCTCATGGGGATTGTTAACCTCATTATCGGACAGAGTGTGATTCACCGCGGGCAGACTGTTGAACTTTGGCGGAGAATTAGCAGGAAGGCTCTCGTTGCCACCGGGATTGCTATTTGATAGCGCGGTAGTCGACTGTTTCTGATTCTCCGAATTGGATAAGCTCTGATGCATCTTCTCGATGTCCTGAACGTACTTGAATACTTGTATATTTTTGTTTATAGCCTCTTCTCTCGCTTCGGCTTTCTTCGTTTCGGGCGAATGTTTGGCTTTCGCGAGTGTCGGGGAAGGCGGCTTCTCGAAGCTCAGACTCAAGCCGTGAACGTGATTTGTGTGGGCGAAATTATGCTGACGCAGCTTTCGATCGGACTGCTGCAACTCGTCCAGACTAGGATAGTGGTCTTGCGGAAATTTGTCGGGTTCCGAAGGCGCTTTGGCAGGTACGGTTGGCCACGAACCGGTGTTCAACATATTCGGCACCATCGTGGAGATATTCAAGCCATGGGGCATATTTATCGTTGCGGTGCGCGCTATATCGGCGTAACTCGCCTGCGGCGTACCGCCGGACGAGTTCGCATTTTTCGTTGAATTATGCTTCGACGAGTTCGAGGTTACAGGGAGCGAGTGCACGGAATCCAAATCGCTGCTGTCGGATTTGTCACTGAAAATAACGCGAGAACGAAATAAAATCAAAATTATCACAATTCTTTTGAAAAGAAGGATATTAAAGGAATATTCTATCGATCGGTTTACCTCGGCGGCATGCTGCTCGTTGATTTTCTCCGCAATTCCGGGGACAACGGGGTTCTGTAATCGTTGTTGAATCCCGCCGATCTCTGAATGTAAGAGCCGGAACTCGCCAGATTTTGTGCTCTACCGCCGCTCGAGCTCCGGCGTTTTTTACTCTTCTTTTTCTTCGTTACGACCAAAAATTCAGTATCCGTTTCAGCCTCGTTGTTAACTTTTTTCGTTGAGTTTCTACGCGTCGCGTAATCATCACCGGTGTCGTTGCAATAGATCGACTGACCCTCCTCGGTTCCCCAGGATCTCCGATCGCCACGCGAATCGACAGCCGAGTCCCCGGTGCTGCGTTGCTTAGCTCGGCGAAGAGCAACGTTTATGGCTCCTGGAACGAAACAATTATATTTTTTATATTATTCAGTTTATCGAGTAAGCGAATTACAAGGCGAGTTGGGGAAATAGTTCAAGTTTATTTCTAAGAAAAAAATATTGAGTAACTGACCATGTTGGCTGGATATACTGCTAGCGCCGCTCGAGCAGGTGCTTTTTTCGGTTGTCAGATCTTCCAATTTCGTTTTTGATATTTCCTCGAGTGAATTTGACTTTTGTAGTTTGGCCGGCAATTGTTCCCTCTTCGAGTCTTTCTCTCTGCTTCTTGGTTTCGTGCCGGAAGTCGTCTTTACTCTGACGGCGTTACCGGCTTTGCCCTTTTTGCCCTTGGACTCTTTGTTCTCGATGAATTCCAGAATATCATTGATGTCCTTGATATTCCTATGACCTTCGACGTTTTCGGCTTTATATACAATCACGTTAGGCTCCTGGGTGTGTTTTCTTCGTCCTTTTTTGCGCTCCCCGTTATGTCCCTGCACGGCGTTGCCATTCTCATCCAGAGATTTTTTTTCACCGGACGGAATGTGTTGAGCCGTTAATCTGGAAACGGCTTCTGTAAAAAAATGTCAATATAAACATTCGTTTCTGTCAACAAATCAAGTGAGATATTTTTTTACGATTTTTTTCTTTAATATGCTTTTCCCTACAATTCTTTCATGCTAAATTTCATGTTGTTTTTAAAAATTAAACATCGGAGAATTAATTAATGTCTTCACATAGTACGATGTACAGCTTCGGATTATATTATCATAATTTATCGTTTTCTGTGTTATATTTTTCAAAATGTTTAATTTTTCTGGTAAATTGTCTGTGTAAAAGTTATTTCAATGTAAATCTTTTTGTTTTTGAAATTTAAAATACAAGATTTTTTTATGAACTTCATAATTGCAAACTTTTCTGAGCTATAGTCTGGTTTAAAAAAGATATATATTCCGCCTTTCCCATATTCTATGTGCAATTAATTTTTTTTTTAATCTGTTTCAAAAAAATCAAACGGTGCGAAAAGAAAAAGGTTTAATGACTTTTCAAAGATAAATTCCTTTTTTTTTCAAATATGTAAAGATAAAGACTGGAGAAAGTTGTAGACAATAGAAAAATTTACCCATGGCGGCTATGTTTGAGGACGGCCAGGTGACTGGCATCACCGAATAGAGGCTCGAACTTATGACTTTTCCCTGTTGTGTGCTAAGATTAACCGTACCGCTGACAACGCATTTCACGCTGTTGTACGCTTGAATAGGCGTCGCTCCGGTGATCTCCGTACCGTTCAACGAGGAAGCTTTCGACTTGTCCGCCTGTTTGCTCGCTTGCTCCCGAATGGGAAATTCGATGGCTGTATCTACAGGAGTAGTCTGCGAAGCTCCGAAATTTCCTCGCGATATAACCTCTTGTACAGCAGCACGACGAGGTTCAATTATTTTCATCTCAGTACCCTCGTCATCCTCGGTCTCTACCGATTGTGGTCGTTGCGAACCACTCGACGAAGATATCGCATTTCGGTCGCTGATCGCGTCTACCTGTCGAATCATAGTTCCAAATAATACCATTTAATATCTACATAATCGTACTCGCACAATTAAATTCATACAAGTTGTAAATTTAATGGATTAAATGCACGATTTAATTTATCTATAAAATACAGCTCTATTAAATATTTGTTCATTTCAAATTCAAATTTCAGAATTGTGAGCAAGTGAAAGATGAAGATCTGCGATCTTCAGCAAAAAATTTCGTTTATTCTAGTTCAACTCGTTAAAATGCTCGTTGAAGAGGCCTCTAGTTTTTATGATATTTGCATTAATATATTGAAAAACACATTTCCAATTCAATTTTTTTCACAAATGACATAGCGACCGTCTCTCTATTTTTTTCATAAATTCTATATAGTATACCTTACCGAAACCCCTGAATATACACTGAATGTAACATTTTTTTAACAGAATTTCGTATAAGTGAAGTATCTTAAAAATTCTTCTAGTCAAAAGTAAATTGACTGATTATATTCGTATATATTTCTGATCATTCAAGAAATTTTGATAATTACAAAAAAATATATATAGAGCCTCTCGCTTTAAAAATTGGTCAAGAATGTTAACCTCTTACCTCAAAAGAGAGATTTTAATGAAACTTACAAGTAAATAATGATTTTAAAAAAATGCTTGCTAACTTTGATGATCTTTAGGAGGATAGTTTAAAATATATTTAATAAAGAAGTTAACATGTATAATTGTACATTTTTCAATGAAAAAAATGTACATAGTCCTAATGTAAAATTGTAAGTACTTTGCTTACTACTTCAAGAATAATACCTCCATTACAAAAAAAAAAGAAATTTATTAATTTAAAAAAATTAAAAAGATTTGTAAATTTTTCAATAAAAAAAATTTACAAATATGTACATTTTGTATGTTTAAAAAAGAGAGATTTTTTAAAAAATTGGAAGTATTTTTATTGAAGTAGTAAGCAAAATATTTGCAAATTTTCAAAGTGATTAAGAGCGTTGTTTCTGCAAAATTAAATAGTGATGTCGCGAGTTTATCACGACATGTATGGATATGGATTGACAACTTTGCAATGTCACTCACGTAGGTTGGCGCGACAAAATACAGAAGTATTTGTGTCAGATGTGACGAAAAAACTCTTGTAACTAGAAATAGTTAACTTTTTAAATTGGTAATTTCTTTCGGGTGTGTTTTGTATTCATTTAATATTAAAAATTATTTCCTTTTCATATTTCCAGCTGAATCTCAATTATAAACATTTTCAAACATCACTAACTTCTGGTTGAGTTTGTATGGTAGCAACATCCTTAAGATGTTAATACATACTGATATTTTGAGTGTAGACATAAATTTTCACCCAATTCCTAAAAATATGTACTTTCTAAGTGTAAAAGAGAAATCCACGTTAAAACGATGAATAGTCTTTAAAAAAATTGCTTTTCTTACTGCAGTTTTATAAACAAAAGATGTATTGATATAAGATTTGAATCTAACGATACTAAAATTACGATCGCCTTGAACACCAACTATCGGAAATACCTCTCGTTGAGTAATCTACTCACCTCGAAATCGAAGTCAATGACCATATAATCAGACTTATATTCGGGTGGTGGGTTATCCGACTCGAGCATCTCATTTGTCACAGATTTTGCTTTGACAGGCTTTTTCTCCCGTAACTCAAGCTCAGTCTCGTTCGGAATGGCGACGCTTATCTCCCTCTTGACGATATCCTTCTTATCTTTCTCCTCCTTCTTGGCACAGCCGTACGACGGTTTGTCAAGAGACTTCGATTTCTCCTTGTTGGTCCAATCGTAGACGGAACGCTCTTCGGAAAATCTCTTCTTCGTGTTTCATGGAGGACAAGACAAAGAGAAATACCGATTGATCAATTGTCCAAAAAAAAATATCGTTCAACGAAGTGTTGATTTTTTTTTTCAATTACACGATTAATGCAGCAACGTGAATGCGACAAGCGACCGGGACTCACTTTTTTGTCGAAGACGATGTCTAGATTGGCTAACGATGCGAGACTGTGGGACGCGTTTACATTGGAGGGCAGCGAGCCACCCTCTCGTTGCCTCGCCGAGACACTCGGCCCCGTGTGCTTCTTCCCTTTTCTTCTTCCGCCACCGTAAGTGTGACTCGAGCCCGAGGTCAGGTACGCGAAGCTGCTGTCGAACTCCGAATTAATCGGTTGTGCCAAATTTTGCAACGAGCCCCCGTGCGCGAGCCGCTCCGACACGGAATCACGCTTGTGTCTCCTGCGGTTCGAGCCTGGTATACAGCGGGAACTAGCTACGATCCTACGTCCTTCCTCTGTTTCATTCGCCTCGGTCTCTTGTAAAAGTTCCTGTAAACAAAAATTTACAAATATTACGTTAAATAATAATAAAATAGAATATTAAATTAATCGAGATTGAGAATCTGGTGATTTTTCAAAAGTATATTTTACCTTGAAAAGGTTTGATTTGCCCTCTCGATCCTTCGGGGACTTGTACGTAAAAACTTCGTCCAGCAAGGCTTTGAATTCACCCTCGTTCAAATTGGAAAGTGTCGGGGCTTCCTCCTGTAACGAAAGAAAAAAAATATATTTCTCCGTCCATTCTTGACTAGCTTCCCATTCGAATAAACATTTTTTTACAGTCCCATGGATGCTGTTATTACAATTAGAGCGTGCGATCAATTATCCCGATAAGAGGGGGAGGACCTTGCAACTGCAGCAGTGTCTCCGGAAAAAAAAATTATCGCGATTACAAAGCGGAATAAAACATTATGTAACGTGTATTATGTGTCTCAAGCAAGTGCCCGGGGCAAACGAGTAACTCGCGTTTCGATTTCAACAATGCAGAAAAAGAAATATGTCTAAAGAATCTCGAACGAGGGGTTCGGGATCAAGGTTGTTTGTTCGAGTGCCTGAAAAATAAAAAAAAGCGTCACGTGTTCTTGGGCTACGGTGAAAAGGAACAATGCGTTTTTGTAGAAAATTAGATAACTTCCGTAAAACTGAGATCTCGAGAGCGAGCTAAATATTTGTAATTCGTCAGTTGAAAAGCGATGATTCATCGGGAATCTCGACGTTTCGTATCGCCGCGAAACTCGTTGAGCTTCTAATACTCGTATAACCGCGAGAAAAATATTTGCTCGAAACGAAGTATGAAATTCGAGTTTACGTTCATTCGAGACGAACTTCTCCCCCGCGTTTCCAAGCGGTCCGAGACACGCATGGATTATTTTCGAGCAGTGTCAAAAATAGCAGTCTCACAAAGGACCCGGGGGATTCCCGACTTTTCGAATATTCCATATAGGTGCAAAGATTTATTCTTTGAACACGAGTGTCGAAAAGTATGCTCTTAAATAAATTTTTTTAACTTTTTCTTCTAGTTCAGATACTAGGTAAATTGTTTTTTTTGTGCGTACACAGAGATATAAAAACTTTTCATTGTAGCGGATAATGGTAAATTATTTTATTGTGCACAAATGGGAATAGAAGAAACACGCTCGACAAGTTCACCGTCCAATAAGGAAACTGTGCCAACCGAATGTCGAAGAGTTTAGGATTCGATCCGTCAATGTTCCATAAAAGGACACTATGATGCAAGCGCACATCCAAAGTAATAATGCCTTCTCGGAGACTGATCCCTTGTGGAAAAAAAATAAGAGGAAAAGTAACGAGCAATACTTAGAGCGTAAGACGAAGGAGCAAAGTTGCATGTGCGATTCACCATGGCTTGTGGATTTTTCTCTGCGGAGGCAAAAATTAGCAGGCGAGTGAGAAGGGAGAAAAGTAGTCCAGTGGATGACAATACGTATAGGTCGAGGAGAGTGAATTTAAGGTTTCACTTATTGGATCTCCTCGGTCAAACAGCCAGCCGTGTCAATAAGAAATGCACAGGACGGAGCGAAGCGTCCAATGAAAGCTAAGAATCTCATTGATTTTTTTTTCCTCTCCAGAGTCGTGCACACTAAAGATCTCCGCAAACATTGTAAATCCTTGACACTTGTTTCATCGCCCCTGGGCCAACAATTATCGTCCAAGAGACATAGTTTGGCAACGAGGCTCGTTTCCAACCTTGTCAAACGAATCGGGAAGCAGAAAGAAGATTAAAAAATTACCGGACGAATGCTTCTCCTCGTGCTCGAGTTAATTTATTAACAGACACAGCGAAACTTGGAAATTAATGAAATTACGAATGCACATTAAATTAGCAAGAGTTTAACGGAGATAAGATAAATCTCGTGTATATCGAACGAGCGGCTAAAATTCCAGTCGGGATATCTCCAATTTTTGCGCCCGATGTGTGTCAGACGCGAGCGTGTGCGTGAAAATCTGCCTCTGTGTGCGGTATAAGCAATATTATGCAACAAGGAGAAGTGACGAACACAACGCACACACTCGGTTCCGTACAACGACGCGACCATGCAAATTTACAGTGCCGTGTCCCAGTCGAAGATCACAATTATAGCCTTATGAAAAGAGAAGAACACAAGAGTAAAAAAAAAAACAAGAAAAAAAAAACGATCGAGAATCATCACTGGTGCGTGGATAAGATACGAGGACCGTAAAAATAATCGTGGAAGGGGTTTCGATTGATAAGGCCATTTTTTTCGGCTTCGAGCGACATTTGTTGTTCGCTTTTTTTTCTTCTCGTTCTCTTCGAAATCAACGGAACACGGCGGTTGCGTGTGCATGTGTCTACGGGTGTGTGTGTGTGTATATTTCTTTCTTTCTATCATTGTGTGGCTCTTTGCGACGGAAACGGCCGAGACACCGTTCTCGTTCGCAAAGCTCGTAACGCACGAATTTCTGTATACTGCGAACAACAGTTTTTTTTTTCCTCTCTCGCACTCTCTCTCTCTCTCCTTCCGTCTGTCTCCCGATTTCCCTTAGTTTGCTGCGCGCTCGAAAATTTTCGCGAATTTGGCACAACGGTGCGGCAGAGGGGGATCGATAGACGATTATAACGATGTCTCATATGGAAAATAGAAGGAAAAAAAAGAGAGAGAGAGAGTGCGAATATAAACTTACGAGAAACGTCGACTGAGCGAATGGCAGAGCAAAAGAGTGACGAGGAAAACGAAGCAAGCGGCGAAGGAAATAAAAGGCTTTGCTTTTGCACTGTGTGCCGGTACGGAATTTATATTTTTAGAGGGCACCTGGGTCGGTTTTCGCGAGAGAATGAGAGAAAGAGACCGCACTGTGGTTTTTACTTCTTCCGCGTAACGTTCTCACCGGAACACACTTGGAGTCTTTCGCAAAGGAAAAAATAACGAACGAAAGAATATCACTGCTAACCGCGAAACGAACTTTTCGGGGAGACTCATTAATGTGTTACTTTAAGCACGGTATAAAAAGTGATGTAAACTCGTATTTAGTAGCGAATGTTTAAAAGGTTGATCCCGAGAAGCGGGCGCGGCGCGCTCGTCTCAGCATGGCCGCCGCCATTACACTGGGGAATACGAGGACAGTCCAGGGGCGAGCCTAACAGCGATTTGTTCGATGTTCCCCGACGCCCCTCGGGGCGCCCTATCCACAACTCTTCCTCTCTCTCTCTCTCTCTCTCTCTTCTCCCTCTGTACACTTTTATTTCATTTATTCTCTTTCTTCTTTTTTTCCTTCCTCATTTCTCCCCCGTATTCCTTTTGGCTCTCGCTTCGGAAACTCGATTCTTTTTTTAAACCCTAAATTTACCATTACTCGTAAACTCGTCGCGTTCGCCCGAATCGAGGAACGATCGAGTCGCGGATGCGCCAATCCCGGCTGTCGCTGAATCAACTCTCGAAAGACACGAATTTATGTTTGTTCTCGAATTAAAAAAAAAAAAGTTCGCTTCGAAACGGACGGGGACAATAAATAAGCCGATCGAACCTTGTGCTAACATTCGATGCAGATTCGAGCCGCGAGCGATACTCGTACATACCTCGTCCCAACTAGCGTACGATCGACATGTTTCGCGCGTGCTGACTTCGTGACACCGATAATCGTTCCTCTGATAATTACCAAATGCTCTTCGAGCATCCAATTACCCACCAAATAGTTACATTGCTTCGGCTTCCCCGTACAATCTTTTCCAACTAAACTTCTCCGTTTATCAGCAAATATGTACAAAATTCGTCTATTTCGGCTCTCTCTCTCGTATTTCACGCACCAGACACGAGTCCGTTTCCGATATACATTTTTTTTTTCCTTTTCGACACCGGATAGGTATTTTTTAAATTTATTTATACGTTTAACGCAAGTAATTTTGTTTAGAATTAATTCTCACTGGATAAGGGCGTTTTTGACCACAGATATGTGAATAAAGGTGGATTACTCTCTCCGATTATTTTGCAGAAAATCTAAAAAAATTCGTATATTCCGGCTCTCTCTCGTATTTCACGCACCAGACACGAGTCCGTTTCCGATATACATTTTTTTTTCCTTTTCGACACCGGATATGTATTTTTTTTTAAATTTATACGTTTAACGCAAGTAATTTTGTTTAGAATTAATTCTTACTGGATAAGGGCGTTTTTGACCACAGATATATGAATAAAGGTGGGTTACTCTGATTATTTTACAGAAAATCTGAAAAAATTCGTCTATTCCGGCTCTTTCTCGTATTTCACGCACCAGACACAAGTCCGTTTCCGATATACATTTTTTTTTCCTTTTCGACACCGGATATGTATTTTTTTAATTTATTTATACGTTTAACGCAAGTAATTTTGTTCAGAATTAATTCTCACTGGATAAGGACGTTTTTGACCACAGATATGTGAATAAAATATTCATGGAGCTTTTAAAACCCTCCACTCGATCATAATTTATCTGAATAGAAAAAAATTAATTTTTAATAACAATTTTATGCAATATATAAAGCGTGAAATCACGATGGGAAATTTTCGTCAAGTCACGCGAGTGACCCACCTTTATCTAATGAGGATTAACACGCGCTCGTTTCGTAGAATTCAATATATTTTGTCAGTAAAAAAAATTATACCAAATTTTTCGATATTTGTATATATATTTTTTTGCAAAAATAATTGTTTTTTTTAAATGAATACTTGTTTCAATTATTAAACATGGATATCGTCAGTAAATAAAATTATTTCGGATTTTTAGATATAATTTTTTTGTGAAAATAATATTTTTTATTAAAACTTTAACAATTTAAATGTACGAATTTCATCAGTAAATAAAATTTTGTTCAATTTTCCGATATTTCGTTGAATTTGTTATTTTTTTTTGTTGCGAAAATTATATTTTTTTAAATTAATACTTGTCCAATTGAACGATGGAAATATATGGGTTCAGCCAATAGAGAAAAGGATTCGATGCAAATCATTTGACCGTGGGCGAGGATGCGGATGCTCGAATAGATTAGTGCACCGATGTACACTGAATTATTCATGAAAGATTTACGGTTTCAGGAAAAGAGGAAAAACGCGAGGGAGAACACAGTGGAGAGGAGAAAAAAGTGTGCCGAATGCCTCGTACGACGGAACATTATGATAAATCTTTCGTACCAATTTAATGAAATATATCATCTGAGTGAAAGAAAAAATAAAAAATAAAATATTGAAGCTCGCGATAGAAGAAGATGCGCGGATGGGGGGCAAAGTTTGCGCTTTTTTAACGTGCATGGGTACGATTTTAATGCGATTCTAAGCACATTTGTAAAAGAGTGCATTTGTGATTTTTTTTTTTGCGCTATAAGCGACGCGAAAGTGTGCGTATGCGCGCGCGCGCGAGCTCCGAGTTTACTCGTGACTGTCAAGGTTTATCACAGGCGGCTGGCTGGCACTCCATACCCATTCAAGAGCCACACAATTCCTTAAAAGGTCACACTTTCGTATACACCTCCGTTTGTCGTGTCCGAAGACTATAATCAACGTATTTACCAACTTTTTTGGATTTCCGTCTCGCCGGGTCAATCAAGCGCACTTTTCAATCCTATTTCGCTATGTTAATTTCAATTTGAATAATAAAGGCTTGAATATAAATTCTTTGGCTTTCCTTCGCTTTCTACGAATTTCTCCAACGCGGAAAACGAACTGGTATTTTGTGAGAATGGACGATTTGTTTGGAAGTCAAATTAGAACTTACAAAAAATAATCGAAATTTTGTAATGAGAAGAGACTGCTGTCTGCGTATGATGAAAATCTTTGCACGGCGAAGACACAGGTTGTTCAATCTACAGAGTTTTATCAAAGTGCACAATCAAGGAATATTTTTGAGGTCATTAGCACGTAAGAGAAGAATATTTGAAAATGTTGAGCCTCAATTTTTGTTTCAGCACTGAGTAAAGTTTCTATAAACTTCCAGTCTATGTGAAATGTCAACTTAAATGAATGATAAAATATTTGCAATGTTTGCTATTGCTCAAGAAAGATTTATAGTGGGTTATCAAAGGGCATCTTTCAGAATTTGATCAATTCGAAGATCTCTTGAACCCACAAACAGTTTTATTGAAGAGTGTATTAGGATATTTGAAAGATCATTAGCTTGAAAAAGATTCGAGAATGCTATGCCTTTGATTTTTCTCTGAACAGTGAGCAGAGTTTCTCACAAATTTCTAGTCTATGAAAACTGTTATCCTGAATCAAAAATGCAAAATTTGGAACGGATGCTGTTTCTTGGACATATTTAGGAATGCTGTGCTTTTAATTTTTGTCCGAACAGTGAATAGAATTCCAAAAAAACTTCCAGTCTATGAAAACTGTTATCCCGAATCAAGAATGTGACACTTGGAATGGATGCTGTTTCTTGGAAATATTTAGGAATGCTGCGCCTTGAATTTTTGTTCCAACAGTGAATAGAATTTCAAAAAAACTTCCAGTCTATGAAAACTGATATCCTGAATCAAGAATGTGACACTTGGAACTGATGCTGTTTCTTGGAAATATTTAGGAATGCTACACCTTTAATTTTTGTCGCAAAAGTGAATAAAAATCCAAAAAAAACTTCCAGTCTATGAAAATTGTTATCCCGAATCAAGAATGCGACACTTGGAACGGATGCTGTTTCTTGGAAATATTTAGGAATGCCGCATCTTTAATTTTTGTCCGAACAGTGAATAGAATTCCAAAAAAACTTCCCGTCTATGAAAACTGTTATCCCGAATCAAGAATTTTGTCCGAACAGTGAATAGAATTCCAAAAAAACTTCCAGTCTATGAAAACTGTTATTCCGAATCAAGAATACATCTGCAACGGAAGTCTCAAAAGAGTTTTCTATCGTCGGAGGCCTCTTTTCATGATTTTATCAATTAGGAGATCCTGACACGTGCCAGTAAAACGAAAAAGCTACGAAACGGGACAATTTTCAGAAAAAAAAAAGAGTCTAAGAAAAACAGGCAGGTAACGACGAATGGTTCAGGTCGAAGGGTCTCACCTGTTTACTCTCACCACCGGGGGTTACACTCGAGCCCTGACCGGTGACAGTCTCAGCGACGTTGTCGCTGACACTCGCGATAATTTCGCTTGACAACGGAGACGTGACACTATTATTGTTATTATTGGCAGGAAGGACGGCGTTAGTTCCGGGTGTGGACGTCGTCGCTGCGGACGCGGCCACTGTTGCGCCAGCGACCTCCGGATTCCCGATCACGTTCGCCGTTGTCGCGATATCCGAGATCTTCTCGTCTATTCTGTCAGGAGCCAACGGTTCCTGACGATTGTCCGGCCCTGGGGCCATTTTAACCTCTACTGACAGCGCCGCGTTCACCGTGCTCATATCCAATCTCTCATTTTCATAACCAGCACTTTTCAGCCTTTCGTAACTCGCAGGACGAACGAGAATTGCCCCACGGTGGCGAGCTACCCGCGTAGCCCCTCTTCACCATCGACGATCGAAGGGAAAACGAAAAAAAAAGGAAAAAAAAAAAAGAAAAAGTAAACGACGATGAAAACAATACCGCCGAGTCGCGAGCTCGATTATTTCGTCAAACGTCCGTTGTTTTCGAACGGGGGCTGAACGGTGATCGACTGATGCTCGCGTTTACTGTTTGATGAAGGAATTTTAGAGAAACGAGCGCGTGCGACGTGCGGATATCGAGCGCATCACGCTCGACGGGCCGAGCAGCGACATTCGCACACTTGACGCGCGCGCACACACACACGCGGAGACATCGAGTGCGCACACAAGCGAGCGGGCACGAATCACGACGAGAGCAACGTCGACGAAAACACGTTTTCGCGCACCAAGCACAATCGGATTGTTATCCGGAAGGGGCGAGCACTCGCCCGGACGGCCGTCATGCCGAGAGAACGATCCTGGCTCCGGGCACACGCGAGTCTCTACGATCGCGGACGCTCACACTTTGAGGTTATGCTCGCGATTCCGGGGCGGCTTCGGTGAGATCGCCGATCGTAGCTTACGCGCACAGACGAAATTTCCGAAGGACGAGAAAACAAAAAAAACAATAACGAACGGCACTGTCCGCCCGAAGCGTTCTCTCGCTCCTCCCTTCTTTCGTCTCGCTCCCGAGAAAGAACGCGAAACGCGACGCTGAACGGACTCAGGAGGTTATTCGCGACATCGCGTGACAAGTCCCTACGGGACTCGCGTTGTTTTGCATCTCACGGAAAAATTTTGGGGAAGAGATCTCTCGCACGTAGACTCGTATCGGTTGTAGAGGGCGAAAGCGCTCTCACGCTCCCCCCACCACTTCGCCGACGTCGCGCTCTTCCTCATTCACGCGCGCGATGGCGCTCGGATTTTTAACCTCCAAAACACGTCGATGACAAAGTTTCCATCGCACCAGCGTCTCTCGCGATTCGAGACGTTTTTCAATCGTTGTCGCAATCGTTCTGGTTTTTTTTTTTTGCCTTATCGAGTCACAATTCGTCGTTGAGTCGTATCGTTAATATTCTTGTTCGCGCGTCCCGAACTCTCATCGTTCCCCGAGGAAACGGTTTGGAACGAAACGCGGGGCACTTTGGCTCGGAGAAAAATAATTGCGGAACAAACGACGAGCGGCGATCAATCGTGTCCCTCGATAGCGCGTGTCCTTGCGGAGTCGGAGCTCCGAGCGGCTCGCATCAATTGCGGAGACTCGATTGGAAGATTGACCAGTTCAAAATGGCTACCGGCAACATTAAAATCAGCATTTCGGTGCATCTTTCATAAGATTGTCCATCAATATCCGGCCGAGGCTGCCACGAGGGCGAACGTTCCTCTACGGTGACGGAAAACTCGTACGAAGATTATTTTGTTCCCGGTACGCGGCTGAACGGTGATCAGAAAACGAAATTGATGATATCGTTCCTTGACGCAGCAGGGCGCTTCTCGTCATCCCGGTTAAACGGGGAAAGAAGGGAGAGAGAGAGAGAAAGAATAACGCTCGCTCACGAATCTATAATAATCACAACGAGATCATAACAACAATTTGGTGAGGAGAACTTTTCGATTTTTTCGTGCGCGTCACTGAGCTGGCACCGGACACGTATAGCGACGACGCGCGCGCGTTTCCCTCGTTTTCGTCGCGCGCGACGCGTTAATTCTCATTCGGCGGCTCTCCGAAGGTACGAGAGAGAGACGGAGCGCCGCCTGAAAACACGGCACGCACTCGGGTCCACGCACACACGCGTACACGGACAGGATCGCGCGGGTTTTCTCTCTCTCTCGCTCCTGACAACTTATCGATCGTTCGAGTCGAACAGTCTTATATTTTCTCCTCACTTCATCGCGAAAAACACACGCCAAATTCACGAACGCGGACGGGACGCTCGTTTCTCGAGTCTGCGTTCAATCCGAGCCCACTGTCCTCGCGTCGCGCGCGCTTGTTCCCTCTCTCTCTCTCTCCCCCCACCCCTCCTTCTCCTTTCTCACCTAACGCTCATCACGCATGTATATTTCTACGCTGTACATAATACATATTTGCAGAAGTCGCACTCGGTGGGATTGTGACGCGCAGATGAGTTAAATCCGAGCTGAGAGCGAGAAAAAAAAAAGTGAGAGGTAGGAGAGATAATCGCGACGAATTTTGCGTTGTTTCACCGCGAGCTCGAAAAATTCGATGGTTGATGAAACAACGCGGAGCGGGGGAAGGGGTCAGGCTGTGTTTTTTTGAGGCTCGTTCAGTGGCCGTTGGGAATAAGAGCGACTGGACAGGGAAGGAATGCACGTGTGCACGAGAGTCGCCCACCGAGGCTTTTCGATTCGCTCGACGCGCAAACTGCGTTGCCATATAATAGTTACTTTATTTTTCATGTCCTTACGGGGGGGAGGGGGGGAGGAGAGGGGGAAAGAGGAAAAAAAAGAGACAGGGGCGCATAAACTTTCACGCGTCTCCACGAAAATCACGAGTCCGTGCTTTTGCGCAGAGCGCTTTTCGAAACGGGGGGGGGGGGGAAATAACGGACGCGCGACGCTCACGGGAGAAGCACTTTTTTTTTGCCTCTGTCCGAAAATGACGTCTGGCACTCTCAGGGCCGTAATAACATTATTCTCTCCGGCGGACGCTCGCGCGTGACGTTCCACACCGGCTCTTTGACAATTTCCAGTAGCATCGAGAGATTATCATTCGTATCGATAAATTATTATTCCTTGTCGCGTGATTCATTCGCATTCGAAAGTTCATTCGCGATAGGTTATTTTTTTTTTAATTTCACAATTTTTTATCGTATCCACCAATAAAAATTAACAGAAATCTTGTATCTATTTATATTGCTCTGTTTCGCGTTCGTGATTATGAAGCATTGACATTAAAATAATACAATAATTTTGTATACATAATACAAAATAAATAAATAATACAAAAATTTTGTATACATAATTTTTGTATTATTTTACACTTTAAGATGTCGAATGAGGATGTCTGTCAAAAATTTCGATAAAGAGGAATGTTTTTTTTTGAAATCCAAAAATTCTGATAATTACCACATCCGTTCGATAAGCATTGCTTTACCAAATTTTTAAATGAAGATATTTGCAATTAAAAATTCTATTTTTAATACTGAGTAAGTGGGAGTATAGATCTCAGTATTTTATTTTGAAAAAACAATTTAACACGTTAAGTGCGTTACGAGCTGGTTTCGATTTGCGCGTGGTGCGGTAGCTATAATGTGATTAAAATAAAATCATTAGGTACAATCAGTAAATATATACTAGGAACTAAATAAAAATCAATTTACAACCATTACTGTCTTGTTCCGCACCAGGGGAAAATCTGTTACAAATCCAAAATGACATATGACAGTTTCACAGCCAATGTGTTAAATAAAAACAAGAAGCTGTTACTTACTGTCAAATAGAAAAAAATCTAATGTCACGAGTCTTTTGCACTGATTATTATAACGATAAATAATGACAATGTAAATCGAAGCTGTATATCATAATTCGTAAAAAAACATTGACAGACTTTGCTAGCCTTAGTGATGAAAACAATTTTAAGATAGGAGTCACGTGAAATCATTTGAGACAAAATTTCTTAAAAATTTGCACAAATATTCTTTGAAGTCATCTCGAAATGTATGCCAAATTTTATGAAGCTTCGCCATATAGTAATCGAGATATTAACTATTAAAAGTCGTCGCGTTTCTTTGATCTCTCATAACAGCCCATGTTAAAAGTGGTAATTTTTTGAAATAAATATTTCAATAACCACATGGTCAAGCCTCTTTAAATTTTGCTCACATGTTAATATAAAGTCAAAGAAGATCAGCATATATTTTGAAAAAATTCAAGTGATGGTTTTACATTTAGCTTACACGTATAGCCAAACTTTTAAATATACATACTGTCACGTGACTCCTACCTTAATATGATTTTAATATCATAGAATATAAAAATATCGAAAATGATTAATATCTAAAAAATTGTCAATTTATTTGAGCATTCTTGATAAAGTCGTAAAAAAGTAATCAACTCGACTCAAAAGCCCATGTACGACTTTTCACGTAAGCGCAACGAAGACAGTTGCAAAAAGGCGTTTCACTCAGATATCCAAATAACTGATATTTCGACAATATCCAAAGTTCAGCCTATTTTTGTTTCTAATCTGCGTGAGCTAAATAAATTTCAATCTTATTGACAAAGAATCAACGATCGATTTATACTTTAATGATTGTCAAAATTTGGAATTGTGACAACTCGATAAGAAATAAAATTAGCTCTCTAATCAGCACAAAATTTGCATAGATCATTGAACTATTCTGAGGTGAAAAATTAATCTGAAAATGACAAATTTACTTGGTAATTTTGCTTCGTGTATGGAACATGGATCTTCAATTCGTTAATTAATTTAGACACGAGAAAATTATGAATTTTTGCTACAATGTGTCTATGGAGAGGTATATATAATTAATGACATTAACAAAAAAAAATGGGGTCATCAAACATATAAGTAATATTTATGAAATCAATCGACCATCTACTGTGGTTAACCGCTTTTTTGTGTTCATTCAAAGCCTATTTTATATAAGTACAAATCAATTCAAAATATTACATTTTATAAAAGCCCGAATAAAAGTGATTCGCGTATGAAAAAAATGAATAAAATAAAGTTTCCTCTTATTTAAGCTCTTTTAACAATTTTAATTTCAAAATAGTCGCTCTATCGTCTACCCTGAATGTACAACTTCCCAATGATTTCAAATAAAATCGTAAGACAGAGCTTTACATTTGAGCGAATGGAGGATCGATTTGGGAGTTTTTTAGCAGAGAATCGCGAGTCCGCCGAAATCGGAGACTATTTTTATATTTTTCAGCGACGCTGCCAGTCGCGAGATATTATTGCGGGAGGAGAGCGAATCCGAGTGACCTACGGCCCTGGATAAAAGAAGAGATGCGCTGACATAAGATCGATAAATCTCGAACTCGCAAAAAGAGAGCTCGCATACGCGAGTCCCGGCCTCCGTGGAGATTCGATACATATTTTTTTACGTCGCGTCGGCACACTTGTTTCTCCTCGGAGCGCGCCCATCGCCCATTCATCGACGAGCCGGAGTGTATCGTGCGCGCAATTGTCCAGCACTGAGAACAAGAGTCAGGAGTGACAGTATCTTGTAAACGTGCGAGCCGATTCGACGGGCTTTATTCGCGCCTTCCTCGCTTTCAACCATTGATATCAAACAAACGATCGAAAGATTCGAGTTTTGTTTTTTTTTTCCCGCCGGCAAATAAGCACGACGATAGCGGGCTCCAACAATATCACTTTTCCAAAGATAAAGCCGCATTAGGGATTCGTTTATCGCAAAGTTTCTCAACGTTTCAGGACTGCGCACAGTCTGCCGTCTTTTTTTCCCCGAAGAAAACACAGAAGAGCACGAAATGACGGAGACCGAGAATATATTCTTGTTCGTGCCAAACATTATAGGTAATTAGTATTATCGAAAAACAATTATCTGCTCCTTCAAGTTCCGACGTAGTAATGCAAATTTCAATGAATCCAATTTTTTATGGTAAATATCTCATTAAAAGTGTACATTTGAATTTTTTGTTTTTCCTCGAGCAAGTTGCATAATGCTGGTCTCATTATACTGTATAATACGATGGAAAAAAAAACGATATTGTTCTCAGAATGAATGAATTTGTACGAAAATTGATTGACAATGATCATTCTTGACACGTTTCAAAGTCAGTCGCATTGAAAAGTCTTCACGGCCTATTGATTGCTTGCCCTATTTGTGTGTCGTCTGGAATGAAATTTCTCAATCGAGCCTGCCAAGGATAATGATTTTTTTTTTTTTTTGTCACAGGCTACGCCAGAGTGGTCTTGGCTCTTATTTCCTTCTATTTCATGCCGACGTACTACTCAATCGCCGCCTGGTGTTACATCGTGAGTGCCTTGCTAGACGCATTTGACGGCCATGCGGCAAGACACTTCAATCAGAGCACCAAGTTTGGAGCCATATTGGACCAGCTGACAGACAGAGTTGGCACAATGTGTCTTCTGGTGAATCTCAGCATGTTCTATCCCTCTTACGCATTTTGGTTTCAACTCAGTATGGCCATCGACATTTCCTGCCACTGGATGTACTTGCACACGTAAGAAATTTATCTTTACCGGCAAATTATCATTGCAGATGTCGCATTGACCACAAATTCTTCAAAACGATGATTCTATTGTCCACAGGTGCACTCTTCAGGGAAAAACTAGCCACAAGTTCATCGACATGTCCGAAAATCCAATAATGAGTATTTATTATACAAACCGAACAGTATTATTTTTCATGTGCGCCGGCAATGAAGCTTTCTACGCTGCCCTGTACCTGCTGCATTTTACTGAAGGACCCATATGTAAATTTTTGTTTTACCTTAACAACGTGAGTTGTTTTCAGACATATCTAATCATCTTTTTTCTGTTACAGTGGCAGGAGTGAGTTTGTTCAGGGCAGTGGCATTAATTTCAGCACCAATCGCTTTTGTCAAAACTCTTCTGTCTCTGTTACACGGCTATGTGGCATGCCTGAACATGAGTATAATAGATGTCAAAGAGCGCGAGGCTCTGCGCAAGACTAAATGAGCGCAAAGTCTGCTGTACATTGTGAGAAACCAAAACAACAAAAAAAAAAATATTCCATTAATGTACTAGTCCAATTGAAATCTCTATTTTGTTCTTCCTATACGTTGATTATAAGTGAAATATAAAAATATATTCATCACGTGTGTCTACCTGTTTGTACGATTTCACAGAATTATATCTGCTGCGGTGCCTTCCTGATTTTCATTAAATCTCAGAGAGAGAACGTTAAAAAATATTTGAATGCTGATAAACACTGGTAATTAAATTTTTATTAATAATTAACGATTTTTTAATTGAAATATAATGAAAATATACGCCGAATGGTGGAATTCAATGAGTAATCGTTTACTGCGATTGCTATTCGGAAAACGAGATAAAAATGTATTTTTGTACCAAATGGCTTTCCTCCGATACGAAATAGGCAAAGAATTACAGAGCAAAATTTCTATTGGCTCTCATTCAAGATCGAGAACAAAGAAAGTTCGAGTTGTTTTCTCACGAAACGCAAAATCGACGTTTTGGGCGACTAGAACCCGCAGGAAGCTCGTTCAAAGTTTTAAAAATAACGGGCACTCTTACGATGAACAGAGGATAAAAAATTTTGAAAAATAAATGAAGATACTAACCTCAAATGCGACCGTTTGATTCTCTCGTCATGTTTGGTCGAGCTTAGACGCCATGTTGACACTTTGAACATTCGCGCATGTTTTGATGTACCGCAATCTAAGAAATATGTAAACACGATGCTTTCGAAAAAACCGTCAATTTTTTACGCGTCGAAAAAGGCACTTGTAGCACAATTGCGATTAATCCGGATCGCGACGGGTCTCACAGAATTTCGTTAGTCACTGCAGATCCCGAAATTTCTTCAGAAATCGCTTATTGTTCGTTAAAACAGCGATAAGGCACGGAACGTCAGATAAATGGCGATCACATATATATATTTGGCAAAACAGAAAGCGACCGGCTCATTCGTGGAGGGGGAACGAAATTTTACATTTTCAACACAATCGCGCTGGCGTCGTTGTCAGCTGATGATTTTGAAAAAAAAAGAGCGCGATTTCGATCGAGCTTTCAAATTTTAAGAGGGACAGTCCCTTGTTACAATTTTGAAATAATCTATTGTTTTTTTTTACATTTTTCGAAAATACGTTACGTCGAGCGTACACTGAAAAAAGGCCAAATTGAAATGTAAAATATTTATAAAGTTATAGCGCTTAAACTCAAAGCTACGATTTCAAAAATGGTTAGCATTGTAAGTTGCTGATTCATCTGGTTGAAATTTTTTAAGGATTCTTTCGATATTATTGGAAGGATAAATCTAAAATATGAAAATTACCGCGTAAATAAATAACTCTTCAAATTGTTGAAAAAAATAGTCAAAAACGTAAATTTTTTACGAAAAAGTCTAAGCAAGTTTGAATTTTATACTTTTTCTTTTAATTTCATCGATTTTTTCTTTGAATACACATGTCAAGAATCGAAAAATCTTTGGGTTTCGAGTCTATAGAAAAAAAGCAGCCTTTTTCGATGTCACAGAGAATTCCGATGAGACGTCTCGTAACGCTGCTATTTTGTATAATTAAATAAGAAAATTTTTATCAACGCTTTAAATTTGTAATAAAATTATGTAATTAATTCAAAATTAAGCGATTAATTTTCACTTTCGAAAAAAATCAGTAAAAACGACTGATTATCGACCTTCTAAAGGGACTGTCCCGCTTGGTGAAATGAAATGTGCATTCATAATCGCTAGTGACAAAAATAATTAAAACCTTTTTTTTTTCTTACCAATATACATGAATACGCAGTACGATTGACAACGATGTTACATAATCGTATAAGAATATTCGATCTATCAAGAAACAATAAGAAAACTCGTTCTTAAATCCTATTCGGAGTAACAAAAATTTTTCGCTTTAGAAATTTTCCATTAACAAATCACACGCTTTAAATCAGTTGTCATTAAATAATTATACAACAAAAGGGGAAGAAAATTGATAAATTGTTGAAAGAAGAAAAGAAATGTAAACATTTAGTAAAAACGTGATAAACTTGAAAAATATTTAATATAATTAGACGTCGTTGTGAAACGGATGAAATAATAAACGGTATTAATTTTGTACTGGTCGAGTGCTTCGTTCGATTTGTACTTACTCGAAGTGAAAAACATCGAGTGTGAGTTTGGTAATGGAAAAGGGACATGGCACATCGTCGACAAAAAAAATGCGTCGTCTACTCTCTCATAACAACGATGTTGTTGTCTTCGAATGCCAAGTCTGTTCTCGATGGATAAACGAGCTTCATGTTGCCCTCCATATCCACGATTTTAATTTGCTCCACGTGTAGATTGTGAAAATTTTGTGATTCTTCTACATTGGAATCATCGCCAACTCCAAGAATCAGCAATTCTTTCAGAAATTGGTCCATAACGTTGCTGAAAAGGATTATTTAAATAAAAATATTATCGAGACGAAGAAAAAAAAAATTGGAAGAAATAATTAATCTTTTCATTATTTTCGTATTAACCGGCAAACTTGCTGGGAAGTGGTGCTCGTAACTTCGATCAGCATTGCCTTCGTCTCCGGCGACATTTTCGTATTGTCGCTGTTTGTTATCGGTGGAAACGAAATAACCTGGGATGCGCTGTCCAGCAAGCAGGGATACAAAGATTTTCCTTCCAACAAGTACAGATACTTGTGAATGCCGGAGTAAACGTTCCGTTTTTTCTCTTTTCGAAGATTAATCGCTTCGGTTTGCAGCTGCTGGAACAATTCTGCTCCGGTGTACGTTTTGTTGCGCATCAACGGTTTTATTTCAATCTCATTCGGCGTCTGTGCCGTGTACGTCAAATCACCTGAAATTCATTATTTCAATGGACGATTAAAAACAGTGTACAAAAGAATTTGCTATTTATTAGCAACATTCTGATACTCTTAAAAAATGAACAATTTAACATAAGACAGGCATCTCTTCGATATTTCCTGAAACGGCGAATAATAAGGATGCACTGGAAATTATATTGTTTTAAAAAAATTACTCAAAATAGACGTAGAGGGATACAGAAAATGACGAATTAGTTTTATGCCATTGGATATTCAAATTAATTTGTAGCGCATTTTCCATGAAAATTTTATTTTATTAATTGAATTTTATTAATTAAATTAAATTTTATTAATTTTATTAAATTAAATTTAATTAATTAATTAATTAAATTTTATTTTCATGGAAAATACGCTATTGCAATTACTTCGTACAATTTTAATCATTGAAACAAAATTCATGAAACGTTACAAATCAATTTCAACACTAATACAATTTTGATTTATTACTATCAATAGACAATCATGAGACAATATTAATGATTCGTAATAATTCCGTGAATGAAAAATTGTGTAGAGAATTATTTAGATGTTTTGAATTAAAATAATACAATTTCAGAATAAAAATTTAAAATTTCAATAATCATTTTGACTACAGAGAGCATGTTAAAGTTTTAATCTCGTAAATATTTATATGTTACAACATAAAAACGAATAATGAATTGACTTTATTTTTAGTGATAATTTTATAATGTACAATTATTCTGTAAGCAATGCTAAGTCAGCAGCTGGAGTTTGATAACTCTTGAATCATTCAATAAATTTACTTAAAAAACATACAAAAAAATGCATGCAATCCTTATATTTTAACAAACATCGCTCGTACATTTTGAAAGAACAAAACAAGAGTTACAAATATTTAATGTTTGCAAACGTGTTTACCTGACTTCAACAAAGTGAGGTCGTGAGTAGCGATCGTGGCAGCGTTTCTCTTTTCGCAAATTCCCTCGTGCAGTCTCGTTTGCAGTTGAATGAATTTTTTGAAACTTTCCTCTGTGAAGGACAAGTTTTTGACGATACACGCGATAATGTGCGGTCGTACGTTCTTGACACATTCGCTGATTTTAATGACAGGCTGCTCATCCGACACTTTGATAATTTTCATTTTGTGACATAGAGATTCCACTTCTTTGGCGGACGTCTGATTGTCCGAATTTTTTCTTCCTCTCTTGCCCTTCTTGCTCTTTCCACCACCAGCATTGTTCTCAGATTTGTCAGATTTAGTACAGTGCTGTCTAACATAGTCCAAGATCTGCTTGGTCCTGCACTGGTCAATCAATTTGGATAGTCTCTTGTCAGCCAGACAATTTCCTTTCAAGTTAACATCCTTCAATTTGGGACAATCCGCAAGTTCTCCGGGTAAAACTGCAAAACGATTTACAATTCAATAATTTCTTAAGCTATAGATGCAAAATTGTGAACTGTTTGTCCAGGGGATCAACGCTTTTGAAGATCGATGCAAAATTATAATTACCTTGTATCAGATTGTCAGCAAGGTCCAAGAGTTTCAACGCCGTCAAGCAAGATATGTTGGCCGGCATGTCTTTTATTTGGTTTCCATTGACCTTGATCTCCGCCAAGTGCGCAAGTTCTGGATAACAGACGTTTGGGAAAACTCGCAACTTGTTGTTGGACAAGTCGAGCGAGCTCAATTTCGTGTTGGCTACCTGAGAAGGAAATTCTGTCAAGGCGTTAGAGCTGAAATTGATCGTAGTCAATTGTGGCATGTTGGTGAGCGCTTGAGGAAGTTCCTCCATTTGATTTCGGGAACAATCGAGTACACGAAGCTTGCCAAGCTTGCCTATCGCTTCGGGCAGTCTCTTTATTTTGTTCGAGTGCAACGCCAGGGTCATGAGATTCTCCAATTTGGAGATAGCGTCGGGAACGACGTCAAGACAGGTCTCGTGGATGGCGAGGTAATTTAAATTTTGTAGCTCGAAAAGGCTACTGTGGAGCCCACCGGCCTTTGCTATTCTTTTCGATACATCGGCACTCGAGAGCACGAGCTCGTGCCTGTTCTCTTTCGCCGCGAGAACGACCTCGGCCCAATCATCCATCGCCGAGCTCATTCTAACTTTTTACTTTTTCTATTTTATCTCACAAATTGCAACAATAAACGACACGGGTGTCAATACACTGACGTTTGTGAGGTTATACTGTTTTCTACTCGTGCGTCGCCGCCATACTTTTTTAACCCTTTTCTTAACCTTATTGTTTTGTCAATCGGTAATATAACTCTCTGTTTATCCTTACCTCTCTTTTTTTTCTTCAGATTTTCAGCTAGCATTATTTTGAACATTCAAAATCCATAATCGAAAGAGTGCTGTTCGTCTTTCGAGATTTTATTCTTATTTTTATTGTTATTTATATTGTTTGTCATTTTATCAATGATTTTTAAAGCTTTGTAATTTACATTTTTAAAAATGTACAGTTTTACGTGTTTTTGACTATAAATTGTAGGGAATTCAAAAATTAAGATATCTGCGTTGAAGCATACGTTTGATTGAACTTCTACAATGATTCAATCCATTTAAAAAAATATTTTTTATGTTGTTTTATGAATAATCTCGAAAGACACTTCAATTTACACGGTCTAAAATAAATAGATAGTTTTTACACTGTGAATTACAGAGTCTTTAAAAACTAAAGGATATTTTTAGATGTTGGAAGTATAATATTTTTATATTTCATTGTTTTATATTTTTATTGTTTTTGTTCGTCGTCGTAATAATAATTTCGAAAGATTCTGTAAGTTGTGCAAGCTAAAGTGGATAAATACTTTTTAGTTTGCAAATTACAGAGTCTTTAAAAATTAAATGATATTTATAGATGTTGAAGTATTAATTTAAATTGATTCCGATAATGTTCAAAATTTTTTTGATTTTTTATTGATTTTGTTTTGCGTTGAAATAATTTTCGATTTATTGTTGTTTTGGTTCTTCGTCGTTGCATCAATAATTTTGAAAGACCCTCTATAATTAATGCAGTCAAAAATAATTATATTCTATTTAGACTGCAAATTACAGAGTCTTTAAAAATTATACGATATTTATAGCTGGTGAATTATTAATTTGAATCCATTTCGACAATGTTCAAATAATTCTCGAATTTTTCTTGTTTTTGTTCTTCCTCGTTGTATCAATAATTTCGAAAGACTCTGTAATTTACCTTATCCAAAATAATTATATTCCATTTTGAATGCAAATTACAGAGTCTTCAAAAATTAAAAGATTTTTGGTTGTTGAAGTATGAAAGTGACTCGCGGTTTCGATAAAGTTCAAATAACTTTCGATTTTTTATCGATATTGTTTCTCGTTGTTGCATCAATAATTTCGAAAGTAATTTACCTTGTCTAAAATAATTATATTCTATTTAGACAGGAAAATTACAGTGTCTTCAAAAATTAAAAAATTTTTAGTTGTTGAAGTATAAAAGTATAAAGGTATATAAGTGACTCGGTTCCGATAATGTTTAAATAATATTCGATTTTTTATTGTTTTTGTTTTTTGTTGCTGTTTCAATAATTTCGAAAGACTCTGTAATTTAGAAGACTAAAAAATTATATTCGATTTAGACTACAAATTACAGAGTCTTCAAAAATTAAAAGATATTTGGTTGTTGAAGTATGAAAGTGACTCGCGATTCCGATAAAGTTCAAATAACTTTCGATTTTTTATCGATATTGTTTCTCGTTGTTGTATTAATAATTTCGAAAGACTCTGTAATTAACATGCTCTAAAATAATTATATTCTATTTAGACAGGCAAATTACAGAGTCTTCAAAAATTAAAAGATTTTTAGTTGTTGAAGTATAAAAGTACAAAATTATACAAGTGACTCAGTTCCGATAATGTTTAAATAATATTCGATTTTTTATTGTGTTTGTTCTTCGTTGTTGTATCAATAATTTCGAAAGACTTTGTAATTTACCTTATCCAAAATAATTATATTCTATTTAGACAGGAAAATTACAGAGTCTTCAAAAATTAAAAGAAGT
>JAPYYW010000854.1:0-39021 GCA_030522545.1 Cremastinae sp. A BG-2022a
ATCTCCAGCCTAATTTTTCGAGAATCGAAAATAGGAAAATCTCCAAATTTCAAGTGGCGATGTCCTTTCGTGTCCTCGAGGATATCTACTTCATAATAGGTAGTTGCTAAAAAATTTTGCAAGACGAAATTAATTATTCAAACGTCAAGATCATTTTATTTCGAAAGCAGCTCGCGTTGAATTTTTTTTTATAAGTAGAGATTAGCCAAAATTGAATGGGTTCCGTATAATGCGAAATCTATTCCGATGAATCGATTAGAGGCCTCATGTCTTTTTTAATATAGGATTACAATATTAAAATATTAAAAAATGATTATTAATTAATAATCTTAATGCCTGTAGCTCGATTCGTGTATTAAATATTTGTTGTTGTTTACTATCGAAGAAGTTTCTTTTATGAAAAGATAAAGAGCACTCACGGTATATTGAACCAGCTGAGAAATTGCGTTGTTGCTCCACCCTGCAGGATAACGGTCAGAATGACGATTAAGCTCGTGGTCGTGAGCATGGCTTGTCTCGCGTCGGAGACGGTATTTCTTATGGCTAAGGCGAAACTCATGGCACCACGGAGTCCAGCGCAGAAGAGCATGTGCTGATAATTCATCGGGATCTTCGGTTTTCTCGCCAGATTCAGCACGAACGAGAGAGGATAGACGTTCGCTGCACGACCCAGCAGTGCGCAAAACTTTTTTTTTATCGCTCGAGTCAAGAAAATTAATTATTTCGATACTAGCAGATTATAATGGCTCGCGATAATTTTAAAAAAATTATCCAAAATCCAGTTTTTTGGATTTTTTAATATGAATTTGTGGATTTAGTCTCGAATAAGTAACATTTTCGTTATCTACGGAGAATTTCCGATCGAATAGGCTCTTAAAATAGAAAAAAAAATTTCAAATAATTTTTTGAATTTTTTCAGGGGTTTTGTAGACCCCACATTGGGACTTTTAGACCCATGAAAATTTAACTTGCGATATATTTTCTTTCTCGTGACGAAAGCAACTTTATTAGGTGTGATTTTTAAAGATTTTTGGAAAACGAAGCGAATGGCGCAAGAATCATGTAATTTCATTGATTTTTTGAAAAGTTATGACGTCTTGAAGATTTTTGAAAAAATGGAAAGGGGTATACCTTCAAAAATTGGCAAAATTTTTTGGATTTTTAATTTTCGATTTCAAGACCTTATTCGATCGGAAATTTCCTGTAGATAACGGAAATGCTACTTATTTGGGGCGAAATTCAAGAATTCATATTGAAAAATTGAAAAAACGGATACAAAATCCAGTTTTTTGGATTATTTAATATGAATTTGTGGATTTCGTCTCGAATAAGTAGCATTTTCGTTATCTACGGAAAATTTCCGATCGAATAGGCTCTTAAAATAGAAAAAAAAATTTGAAAAAATTTTTGTGAATTTTTACAGGGGTCACACTGGGTCTTGTGGACCCATGAAAATTTCAACTTGCGATATTTTTCCTTTCTCATGACGGAATCAACTTTATTAGGTATGATTTTTAAAGATTTTTGCAAAACGAAGCGAATGGCGCAAGAATCATGTAATTTCATTGATTTTTTGAAAAGTTATGACGTCTTGAAGATTTTTGAAAAATTTGGCAAAATTTTTTGGATTTTTTTTTTTCGATTTCAAGACCTTATTCGATCGGAAATTTCCTGTAGATAACGGAAATGCTACTTATTTGGGGCGAAATTCAAGAATTCATATGGAAAAATTGAAAAAAACTGATCGAAAAGTCAGTTTTTTAGTTCATTCAATATAAATTCGTTGACGAACATTTGTCAAATATTTTCAAATGTTCCGTTTTCGCTGCAATTTTAGTATAAAAAGTATATATAAACACTGCTCTGTTAAAATGCAATGTCTAGTAAAAATTTCAAGTCAATCCATCGTCTAGTTTTCGAGTATTGTGGACACAAACATACAGAAGCTAAATTTTTATATATTAGATTTTCAAAGAGATATTGAACTGTTTAAATAATCATTGAGGAATCAATATAAGAATCTCAGTACTGAAAAGGATACGAATCCGGCGAATATGAATCCCGGATCGAAGTGATGTTTGGGAAACGTGAACATCGATACACCGATGTAACTGAATATAAAATTTTCAGCTAGAAAATTGAGAAGCTCGAACAGCTGCTTCGTTCTCTGTCTCGAGTCTGGACTGAGATTGTTGTACGTGTAATGCGCCTGGCATATTCCACAGAAGAGTACAGCCACGACTCCTGTTTAAAAAATAAAACATTAAAATGATAAAAATTTGAATTGAATTTGAATTCTCAAATCTAAAATCGAACAAAAGCTCACCCGTGAGATCTGCAACCTCGGCGATGAGAAAAGTGCTGTAGGACATGAGAACAAAAAGCGCGGATTCGAGGAGAGGAAAATCTCTGACTCTTGTAAATTTGGTCAAAAGAGCTGTCAGACATCCCATGCTGGCTCCAATGAAGAGCGACAAACTGAATATCCCGACAAAATTTCCCAAGGCTCGGAAGAACGCGACCGTCTCGAATTCTCCGGATCCGGACTGATAACGTTCCGCGTAATTCTGAATGGAGCTAAATCGAAAGTTATAAAATCATGTTATTACTCACTTTTTCAATAGAATATCGTTTGTCTGACGTAATTAATAAAATTAATAAAATTAATGAAATGAATAAATTTAATGAAATTCATAAAATTAATAAAATTAATGAAATTTCTAATCACCCGCTGAGAACGATGGCGACAGCGTCGTTCAGGACACTTTCCCCAAAAACGAGCGCGTACAGATTCACGTCGACGTGAAGGTCATTGAAGATGGAAATAATTGTCAGAGGATCGGTAGGTGAGATGAGAGCTCCGAAATAAAGAGTGTCGAGGAACGTAAAAGATTCCGACAGATGTGGAATTAATTGAATAAATCCATACATTAGAGCCCTGTAAGAAAAAAAAGGCATTGCTGACATCGACGTTAAAATTCGATAGGAATAGATAGTGAAGCGCAGAGAACAATGAGACGAAAATTCCACCGAGAGAAAAAAAAACGCGATAAACTTTAGCCTCGTTGATGATTCATCGAATCGAGCGTAAAAGCCAAATTACTTGAGTCTCAAGAATCTCACCCGATAACAAAAGACGATATTGTCGTGCCGAGAAGGGCGAACATGAGAATCGCTCCGAGATTCCTGAAGAAGTATTTCTGAAAAAATAATTGCAATAATAATAATTAGTGTTAAAATTAATGAGCTGCGAATATAAATCGCTGCAAGTCCGATATATTATTATTGAGAGGGTCAATAAAGCGTTAACGAATTTCAGAGGCAATTAATTGTGAAATCAAGGAGATTTTGTGTCTCGACAGAAATTTTGATTAGGAAAATTTACCCTTTTTAAACTGTAGCCAGCGTGGAAGATAATTGGTGGTAGAATAATGTTGAAAAAGATTTCTGGATCAAAAGTGGCCTGTGAAAAAACACGAATTGTATATTAGTATAAATATAAGATGTTCTATAAATTTATAATGAGTATGATGTAAAAAAAAACGTAAAAAATTGTTTTTATCACCTTCAAGTCAATCTCGCTATCCCCCTTGTGAATTTCTCCTCTGAATGAATAAGCAAATGTCTTGTTTTTGGTATGTCCACCACCCTTGTCCTCTGGAAAGCTGAGCAGGAGGGAGTCCGGAGGGACGGACTGATTGTACCTGCTCGATTCTGCCGGGACCACCATCATGTGCTGAATTCCACTACTTTTGTTAAAGCAGTAACGTATGATGGCCCCAATTATGAGACCTAGAAAAACAAGAATATTTACATAACTTTCTGATTTGAATAATTGCGCAATTTCTCGTTGTCTATTACTTTGAACTAGAAATGTGAAAACGAGTTTTCTTACAGTAAAAAAAAGATTTAAGATTTATTAAAAATTTTTAACAAAAAAAAAGATTCAAAATTTGCAAAAATGTTTTGAAGAATTTTAAATAAAACTGAATACCAAATGAAAAAATTTGTGGATTTCCAAATAAATGGAATTGGCGAGGTCCAAAAGATGTCAAATAAATGTAAAAAAAAATTATTTTTGGTAAAAAAATCCAACTTTTGCCATTATTACAAAAAATATTGTTTGCAATCAAAAATTTGTGGATTTTCAAATAAATGAGATTGACTTGGTAATTCAACTTGCCATATCCTCCCTTTCTCATGACAAAATCAATATTATTACAATATTTTGAAGAATTAATTGTGAATATTTTGAAGAATTAAATTATTCAACATTTTGAAAATATTTATTCTTCAATATTTTGAAGAATTTTAAATAAAACTGAATACCTAATGAAAAATTTGTGAATTTCCAAATAAATGTGATTGACGAGGTCCAAAAGACGTCAATAAATAAAAAAAAAATATATTTTTTGGTAAAAAAATCCAACTTCTCCCATTGTCACAAAAAATATTGTTTGCATTGAAATATTTGTGGCTTTCCAAACGAATGGGATTGACTCATCGTTCCAATTTTAAAAGACGTCAACAAACAAAAAAACAAACATTTTCGATAAAAAAAATGCAACTTTTGCCATTGTTAAAAAAAAAATATTGTTGCTACGAAAAATCAATAAAACTCGAAATAATGGCATCAGATGCACGATGTAATTCTTCAGATCCGCTGGGGCCCATAGCTCCAAATTTTAACAAAGTTGGTACGTGAAAAAATGCAATCAGAAAAATATAATTTTCTGCGACACGTAATCACGCAATCATCAGCGATAGGTGAAAAAGTTGCGACGTAAATGAAAAAAAAAGCGTCCGTGGAACAAATTTCGAAACAATGAATCGAGCGACTCTAGATTTGTTTTTTCAGGCCATATCCAAAAGAATGTCACGTGCCAGCGATTATCGCAATTGATGAATTTTCTACATATTTTTCGTAAATCGTTTCATGCTTGGTAAAAAAATTAAAAAAAAAAATAATAAAAAGAGAGAATCGATAGAGTGTAAGAAAGAATTCGCGATTGTCGTGGATGCGCGTGTCACGGGAGGGGAAGGACGAGAGGAGGAGAGGGAGGACGAGGGGAGAGCGTTCGAAAACTCACCGTAAATAACAGCGAGACCAGTCTCGTGGAGAAAACGCAATCGTCGATGTTTGAACGTCCATATCGTCAGTACGGTCAATATCAGGAGAAATGTGTAAAGGAGAAGATTGAGGCTGTCGAGCCTGTGAAGCTCTTGAGCCTTCGCGTCGAGCTCGATGTCCGTTGCGGCTCCATCGCAGCAGCTGACGATTAGTAACGTAACACCGAGAATGGACAATGATAGCCAGCGAAATGAATCCCGGACTACCATCATAACCGGGCTACGTCTACGAGCAAACTGAGGGAACTCCTAACTCCTCGTCACCCGCGCGCGTCCCACCGAATTTGTTAAAAGTCAGTCGCGGAGCTTCGCGAGTTTGTTTCTCGGCGGCGCGTCTCCGGGGTTTGCCTCGATAATCAAGAAATTCTCGTTTACCGACCGTCGATACGACGCTACTAGCGCCATCGTGGGACAAAAGTTGCAAACTACTATGAATATCCACCAATAAAACTCAATCGGTACGGGAAGCTTTTCTCGGTAATCAAAGTCTCTCGTTGATCAACCGTCGATACGACGCTACTAGCGCCATCGCGGGGCAAAAGTTGCAAACTACTATGAATATCCATCAATAAAACTCAATCGGTACGAGAAGCTTTTCTCGGTAATCAAGGTATCTCGTTGATCAACCGTCGATACGACGCTACTAGCGCCATCGCGGGGCAAAAGTTGCAAACTACTGTAAATGTCCATCAACGAAACTTAGCAGGTATGAATCTGTTTTACCTACAGGTGAGTGTGCTAGCGCCATTGCAATGCGTAGATTGCAAACTACTGTAAATGTCTATCAACGAAACTCAGTAGGTATGAATCTGTTTTACCTACAGGTGAGTGTGCTAGCGCCATTGCAGTGCGTAGATTGCAAACTACTGTAAATGTCTATCAACGAAACTCAGTAGGTATGAATCTGTTTTACCTACAGGTGAGTGTGCTAGCACCATTGCAGTGCGTAGATTGCAAACTACTGTGAATATCCACCAACGAAACTCAATAGGTATAATTCTGTTTTACTTACAGGTAAGTGTGCATATCCATCAACGAAACTCGATCGGTATGATTCTGTTCTATCTGCAGGTAAGTATATTTTTTTCACCTATGTTTTTATACAGCACCATAATAATTGACTGGAAATCAGACTGGATCGTCCGCACGACGTGCTGCCATCACCGGGCCAGTACGACACGCGAGTAAACAAAAGTAAACTCGTGATCGATCGCGAACATAACCTATGAAAATGTTATAAATAATAAAATAATATAAAACAGTGTCGAAGGTCGTGGACGAAAGTAGAAGAAAAAAAAATGATTTTACGACGAAAAATCTGGCCGACGACGCTGAGCGACTTCGCCTCGATGGCGTTCATCCTGACGATAGTCCCGTTGCTATACTGGTTCGAGCTTTGGGTCGTCCTGCCGGAGCTCTACGAGACCGGGACGTTTCCCTACGTCTGCCACTTTCTATTGGGTACTTTCATCATGATGAACATCGTCGGGAACTTCACGTACACCGTTCTCTGCGACACGAGCACCAGGACTGTAATCGTTCCCAGTGAGAGAGCGATAATGAAGGACGGTTGGAGACTTTGCAGCATCTGCGAGTTCCTGGCACCACCGAGGTCCTGGCACTGTCCCAGCTGCAGGACTTGCATCCTCAAGCGGGATCATCACTGCATTTTCACCGGCTGCTGCGTCGGACACTACAATCATCGCTACTTTCTCATGCTCGTTATTTACCTCTTTCTAGGAACTCTCTACGCCTTCGTCTACAACAATTTTTTCATCTGGGGAAAATTGAACTTTGACTTTCCAATGTCTATCGTCAAAGTCGTCTTTCCGCTGGCTATCTTCATTTTCGGCTTCGACCCCTCGATAGAACAATTTTATCTTATGTTGTACATGGTAACTGCCGTCGGAATGTGCTTCACCGCGATCCTGAGTTACTATCATCTCGGTCTGGTCCTCTCGGGGAGGGTGGCCAACGAGAGAGTCAAGGGAATTAGAAAATATGATCTCGGATGGAGAAGAAATCTTGTCCAAGTCCTGGGTCACCGATGGTATTTGACCTGGATTGTTCCTTACGTTCGTTCCAATTTACCAAACAACGGAATCTTCTGGCAGCTCGGAGACAGTCCAAAGTCCAGATAATCGTTTCGAAGATTAAACAAGTGCAATATGTACAATATATCTCGATGAACAAAAGTGTGCCGGTGCGAGATATTTGGTGTACAAAAACACTACCGCAGCATCCGTAATATTTCTATTTCCCAATCGTTAAAATTGCAACATCTTGTCAATCGTTCGTTGATCACCGAACACTATTTATAGCGGACCAAAGCAAAAAAAAAAAACATTTCTAGTATTACAATCGGCTGAGAATCCGCTTGGCAGACTCTGAACTCTCTTGTACAGGTCGAGGATGCTCGAGCTTACCTCAAAAGCATTTGGCAACTATTTCCATCCCGAGTCCATACCTTAACACTTAATAATAGATCTCAGAGTATCTTGCACGTTTTTTCAAAAAAAAAAAAATGATTACCATTGTTTAAACGTGAAAAATACATGCTTCTTTTATTTTGAATATCATTTATACCTGTTTTTTCAATTTAATTGTTTATAATAATCGTCGTTAATGTTTGTTTTTTGTTATGAAAATATTTATAATTGGAAGTTACTGCCAAATGGCTTTTAAATCGATTTCAAATTTAGTAACAGTGTAGTTGAGAAAAGTGTGAAACATAATAATACAATGGCTGTGTTATATACTCGAGATCTCAATTTTGTCGAGCAAATTTTCGTGCGAGCGTCGAAATGAGAGAATCATTTTATTTTTGGCACGCGGAGTAATATCTGTTCCACTCTTAAATGACCAATTGTGTCTATTTGTCGTTTAGAATTTCTCGTGTCTGCGGTAGCACCTGGGAAAGAGTGAAATATAATTGCGAAATGTTTTTCGAGGCTCGTTTATCCTCGTACAATGCAAAATTGTATATAGGAAGCGGTAGGCTAAAAGTATCGGGAGCGGGCACGTCCCACTTATTATCTGGTAACATCGAAACTCTAAAATAAAATAGGTTAGGGTTACAAGCGACTTCGGATGAAAATAATAAAATGTTAAATACAAATATACGAGAATACAGCGATCGTTTTATAATTATGTACAGATTGTCTATTATGTGGATTTTAACAATAAAAAGTCACTTTGTCAGTACATCTATTCGTTTTTTCAAGTTGTCTTTTATTCGCAGATAATAATTGCAATTAATTTGTTTGACCAAATAGAGAGAGTGGAATAAGAATTAAGACCTGATTTGACTACTCGAGACAAGAGACATTTTTTTCAGTCTGCCAATCACAATTACGCGATTTGAAATGCTTTAATATTTCCGTTAAAATATCGTAAATGATGGTTTTTTTTTGTTAAAAGATCGAGGATAATTTATATATAGTTGTAGAAAATATATTGTCTTTTTATCTATTATTGAACATAAAAACACTAATTTTTTGATTTTTCGAGCAATTCTTTTGCAACCTCAAATAACGAAACTCGTTACTCAGATTTATTATTTATTATACAAAATGGCAACTTCAAAAACGAGCTCTTATAGGAAGATAAAAAATAGCCATTTTTAGCAATTAATCCTTCGTGTGTATACATATTTTTTGGTTTTTCGAGCATTTCTTTTGCAACCTCAAATAAGGATACTCGTTACTGAGATTTATTATTTATTATACAAAATTGTAACTTCAAAAACGAGCTCTTATAGGAAGATACAAAAATAGCCATTTTTAGCAATTAATCCTTCGTGTGTATACATATTTTTTGGTTTTTCGAGCAATTCTTTTGCAACCTCAAATAAGGAAACTCGTTACTGAGATTTATTATTTATTATACAAAATTGTAACTTCAAAAACGAGCTCTTATAGGAAGATTCAAAAATAGCCATTTTTAGCAATTAATCCTTCGCGTGTATACTATTTTTTTTGTACACTGGAATTGTCGAATATTTCGACTTCGAATTCAATTTATCATTATACGCGATACACCGCGGAGGATGACAGGCGGCGAGGCATGCCAAAAAGAAAAACGAGCCAAGAGAGCACTTGAGAACGTTCCGAGCAAGTCGAAGGCTTTTTGCGAGCCATGTGTAAATGAAATTCGCCCCCGGTGGCCAGTCGAGCGAGAAAAATGCTTTTCTATCTCGCGCGTGTCCCCGTCTTTGTATTTTGTATTGTTTATTTTTCTTTCGTTCAACATAATGTTTTTATAACGTCACACCACATAAATAACTTATCAAAAATTCAAAATTATATATTACAAATTGTTTTACAAAATTGTTTATAAAATTTACGTTTAATTATTATCTTTGCATTTATTTCCTTAATAAAAAGAAAAAAAGGAAACGAGTTCTCTATATTCCTGCTCTTTGGTTGTTATTTATTCCCATATTTGTATTTATCTATATGTGCCTCTTTGCATTTATTTTTCTTAAAGTGTTTCGATGCACATAACGAAATGATAAAAATTCGTTCAAATTTGGAGAGGATATTCTTTCATACGAAATGTACAAACACGAATTTTTAAAGAATTTTCGTCTACGTATTTTCTGAACAATTGAACCATGAAATATCATTTTTCTTAGACAATATAGCTATACTTTCCGTGTATAAAAATGTAACTTTAACCCTTGATTACTCGAAAACAATGTGGACGATTTTTTTATTCTGAATTTATATAAATTTCTTTAGTGACAAAGAACATTATCTCTAATTTTTATCATATTCTTAACAAATTTCGATTCCCTATACTTTTAACATGTAAAACTTCATTTATTTTCGCCAGCTGTACCGAAACCCCTCAATAAAAATTAAAAAAAAGAAAACGAGTTCTCTATATTCTTACTCTTTGGTTGTTATTTGTCCCCGTCTCTGTTTTTCCTCAATTTCTCGTCTTTATTAACTCAAGCTTCCCCCTCCGAAAAAGCCTTGTCCACGAAAAAGACGTCGGGAAGGGGCAAAATAGTTTTTCGTCGACGTCGCTGGGAAGAAGAAGAAGAAGAGAAGAAGAAGAAGAAGAAGAAGAAGACGAGGAAGAATAGGCAGAGTGGGAAAGAACGAGAGAGCTTCTGCGAACCGTGGGAGTCGTGACGATACTTCCGTCGACATCGCACACCTTCGCCCAATACTCCGGGAACAAAAAAAAAACAGCAACAGAGAACTTTGTCAGAGACATCCATTTTTTTTGCAATATTCGAACGAATTAGGTACGATCAATATCAAAGGGAGAATATACATTTTTTTGCATACGTTTTATGGGTTCTCTCCCATTTTTCTGTTTTTTTTTTGTTTTTTTCTCGTTTTCTTTTTCGAAATTGGTGTGAATTTTTGAGTGTTTTCCAAATTAATGTGATCCTCGTTCGTTCAGAGGACTTTTCGATCTCTGCGAGTCTCCGTTGACGTTCATCCCCCTTTTTTTCGTTCTCGTGCTCCCTCCTGTCATTCGCAAAATTTTTTTTTTTTTCCTCGGTAAATCCAAGTTTTACGCTCCAAGTGCATTAACAATTTTTTTGCTGCAACTTTGATCGCCCTGCAGCTTGGTTCAACATTTTTATTACTTTACACTTTGACGTTTAGTGCAAACGAAAATTCGTGTATCTGTATCGATCTGATTTTTTTTTCGATCGATCGAGAAATCGCGAGCATTTTAATGCATTTTTTTTCAAATTTTATCGTATTTGATTGTTTTTTAAGAGTCCGCGAGAGTGATTTGATAAAAATGTTTTATTTTGGTTCCTTTTTTTGTCATTTCGTTCATTCTTGTTTTTTTTTCTTCTTCCTCGCAGTTTTAAATCGCGTTTATAATTCGTGCAAGATGAAAAAAGTGAGACAAAATTATCGAAGAAATTTGAAATTCCGAGCGGGCGAATTGTAATCGATATCTAAGCCGAGATTTTGAAGAAAATAATCTTCTCTCAAGTCTAAATTTGGCGGAGTACATCAGCGGGTAGGATATCGTCTCTCTTTCTCCGTTTCGCGCTCTCTTTCTCTCCGCTCGTATTCCGTTTGTTAACTTGGCCGTTGCGTAATCCGGGTTCGAAGCCAAAAAAAAAGGTGAGCGAGCCCCGATACGCGAAACTCGAACGTTTTTCCGATTCGTACAAAAGCTCCATTATTATTCAAACTCCCATTTAAATTCGTTCCGAAACTCAATCTCGAGCTTCATCGATCGAAACTTCTCTTCCTTTTTTTTTTCTTTTTTTTTTCTTCTTTTTCGACTTTCACCCGTATATACATTTTTCACCGCTCTCGCGCCGAAAATTTCTCATAATTCGGCGACTCGGGATTTTTAGGCGGACTCTCAGGCGCGAACGAATTTAGACTCGTTCTATTTTCGCGGCGACACGAGCGCGCTCGTCGGAAAGAAAGAAAAAAAAAAACAAATGTTCCGGATTACATTTTTTAGAATTTGCGTCATCCGGGCACATTCCCTTCTTTTTTTTCTCTTTTCTTATTTTGATCGGAAGATAACGAAATGCGTGAAAAAAGAAAAATTTGGTTAAAATTTATCAATCTGTTCCTTTTCCTTGGAGGAATTAAAACTGTCATTTTTGCTCTTCCATCTCGTCGTACTTCCTCCACCTCTAATTCCTTTGTTTTTGTCGTTAAATATTTTTGGCACTTATTATCTATTTTTATTAGTTCCATTCAGAGTCGAACGAATTTCAAAGTTTCTCTACTCAATTTTTTATCAGAGCGTGATGGAATGACCTGACTTTTGCTCTTAAGGTATTTCTACTGCGACAGTCCGTTCAAAAGTTTCCTTGCTATGTAAACTTCAGGTAAAATCATTAGTTGACATTTGTTTTCTATAGATTTTTTTTTAAAAAGTAGATAAACCTTCTTTGATGCTGTATAAAGGTTGGTGCCAAATTTTAAAAGGTTTCTTTATCTAGATATCAGGATATTTCATGTTGAAAATCACATTTTTTAACACAGACTCTTATGGAAAATTACAAAAAGATATGATATTCAACAATAAATATTTCGACTTCTAAATAAAGAAACCTTTTAAAATTTGACACACACTTGAGCACCACGTTGAAGAATATATTTGTAAAGTTTTAAGAAGTTCTATAGAAAACCATTTTTAACATAGAATCACAGTAGAACTACCTTAAATTTAATTCATTATTACCCTATACCGAACATTTATTTTTATGCGTATTATCTACTGCTTCACAGGAAGTTTTATTGCTTTAATTTTGCATTATATATCGTCTCGTTAGTGCTTACAAAATCTATATTTTGTTAAAAAGTTTTCTAATTCTATTATATCTGTAACTACTCACAATTTATCATTTGTTAAAACTTAGTAATTCTTCTAATTCTGTATTTATATTTTGCCAATGGTTCTCCAATTTTTGTAATTCTATTATATCTGTTACTACTCACAATTTATCCTTTGTTAAAACTTAGTAATTCTTCTAATTTTGTATTTACATTTTGCCAATGGTTCTCCAATTTTTGTAATTCTATTATGTCTGTTACTACTCACAATTTATCACTTATTAAAACTTAGTAATTCTTCTAATTCTGTATTCATATTTGGCCAATGGTTCTCCAATTTTTGTAACTCTATTATATCTGTAACTACTTACAATTTATCATTTGTCAAAACTTAGTAATTCTTCTAATTCTGTATTTATATTTTGCCAATGGTTCTCTAATTTTTATAATTCAATTATATCTGCAACTACTCACAATTTATCCTTTGTTAAAACTTAGTAATTCTTCTAATTCTGTATTTATATTTTGCCAATGGTTCTCCAATTTTTGTAATTCTATTTTGTCTGTTACTACTCACAATTTATCATTTGTTAAAACTTAGTAATTCTTCTAATTCTGTATTCATATTTAGCCAATGGTTCTCCAATTTTTGTAATTCTATTATATCTGTCACTACACTGAGAAAAAAGTAGATTGAATGTATTAAAATTTTGTCGATTCAACAAAATTTTAGTAGATTCAATCAACATTTTTTTCTCAGTGTACTCACTATTTATCCTTTGTTAAAACCTTATTATTCTTCTAATTCTGTATTTATATTTAGCCAATAATTATTCCACGGTATAATGAACGAAATCAATAAAACAATCAATCAAACTTTTTCTCCTGGCAGCTCGATCGAGGAAATATCCGGAAGCGGCCGTTTCACGAAACCGGAAGTTGATCCTCGAGGGAAATATGTCGAGCCGGATATTCAGCAGGCCGCGTACGCGCGTTTATGGCTGCAATTATGACAAGGGCGAGTCGTATTACAAGCCGATGGTCGACAATCTCGACAAGAAGTACAGCTCCCGGCCTCTCTTCAGCGAGCCGCGAACCAGCTTCGCGGACGAGATCGCCGCGAGGCGTAGCGACATCGGTAACTTCCTAAGTCGTTTACCAAAGTGGTTCTAAAAAAAAACAAATTATATTTAAAAAAAAAAGAAAAAAACGCACATTATTCGTCTTCATAGTATTGACGCGTGTCTAGTTTTGTCCCCTCTCTCTTTCTCTCTGGCTTTTCCCCAATTATTCGTTCAGACATTTTGTTTTTCTTTAGACAATTACAGGAATGTGTTCCTCAATGATCGTTTTTCTTAAAAATTTTACTCTCAAAAAGACAGCACCCTTAAAAATATTCTTAAATAATGATTTTTTCCCAAAAATATGAATCCTGTAAAAATGTCACGTAAACATAGTTTGTTAACTTAACTTTGTTGAATTTTTGCTCGAAAAGCACGCCTCTTTTGGAATGTCGAGATTTTTAGCTGGTGTAAACGTCTCGTAGATTTTAGAAATTGTTTTGTGTCGTTTTCGTGCTAGCACTCTCGTTTCTCACGTAACTCGTTATCCCTCGCGTTTACTCTCCGGAAAACCGAATAATATAGAAACACGATAGATGAAAAACGAACGAATATAAAAAAAAGTTTTATGAGAATCTAAAATTGTTACGCTGTATCGTAATCCTCTGTTAAAAAAAAAGGTTCAATAAAAAATGTTTCTTTTCTAAAAAAAGCCCGATACACGTTATTAAAAAAGAAAATGAATAAACAAACATTAACAACGCGTTTACTTAATGGGGTACATTAGCATTGTAGAATACTTTTTTTTTAAAGTCAGCAAGTGTTGAATGGTGGGTAGAGAATTGAACATTTTTTCGCAGTGATGCCCAAGAATGGCTTCGAGAGGGAAAAAAACATGGAAAATGAACTGTGAGAAATAAACAACGAATTATATAATCGATGCAAAATAAATTATGAAAAAAGTAATCGATTAAATGGAGTGATAAAAAATTAATGATGAATAAAAGATTTTATGAAATATAGATTATGAGAAGTTAGAATTTAATCAGAAGATGATAAAAAATGTTGGGTGAAAAAATATGGAAATATTGAAGGATTTCTTGCTCGTTTACAGTCTCTATTAAAATATTATCTGCAAAGTCATGATTTGAAATCAGAGATTGATAACATTTTTTACGTAAATTTGTAAATTTTCTAAATCTGGATAATTTTTTAATGAAATTACTGATGAATTCGTTATTTTTCAATTCAATAAGAAATTACTGAACAGATCGATTGAGAAATTTTCAGCGCGATAAAAAAGTTCAAGAGTTTTTTTCACATACATATGTTAAAATTAAAAGTAAAATCATTTTAACGTAGTTCTCTTGAAAAATTAATTTCGATAAATTTCTTTAAAAATTTGCACAAATCTTCCTGGATGTGATCTGAATATGTGGTCCAATTTTTAAAAGGTTTTATCACGTAAAAGTCAATATATTTATTGTTAATAATCATGATTTTTCGTGCTCTTCCATAAGAGCATGTGTTTAATGTTACGATATTCAACCTTCAATATTTTGACTTCTAGATGGTGAAACTTATTTAAATTTTGCACAGATTTTTATATAACATCAAAAAAACTTTGTTCAGTTTTTCAAAAAAATCTGACATAAAATCGTTTCAAAATTTGTTTAAATTATGTAGCAAGTATACCCGACCTTGGATGACCTTGAATCAAGAGTATGTTGTTCTTTAGTCAATGTGCAACAATTTTTCTTAATTAACTTATTCTTGCAAATTACTTTGAACGTCAGAAAAACCAAGATGAATTTTTTTTTGTTTGACTGTACCAAGAGAACTACCTTAAATAACATTTGACACTATATACAGTTCTTATTACGAGAAAGTAATAAATAATAAAGTGGGGTTTTTCGAGGATAAATCTATCGATCTGTAAATGATAAAAATGACGATAAATGATTAAATCTTCTAAAATTTAGCATAAATGCAGACTACTTTGTACATCGAGTGAAAAGTTGCAGTTGGCCATATGGCAATAAGAAAGAGCAATAAAATACAGGTCTGATAATGAGGAATGAATGAATGAATGAATGAATGAATAAATTTTATCATGCCATGGAACAATCATCCCTAGGCAAGATTGCATACAATACACAAAGTTATCAATATACAATAGACTTAGAACTAAAATTTAATACTAAACTTATAACTAAAAGAAAAAAACAAAAAATCGTTGAAATGTGCAGAGAATACACAGATAAACAAAGATTTACAATTGTTAAAAAATTAAAAAAAAATACTTTCTCAGGCTAGGGTTAAAGTTACAATTATAATTTAGTTTATCAAACCAAATTAATTATTTAACTAAATAACCAACGCTTGAGCAGAAAGTAAATGTGCGAAAAGGCGAGAAGGAGAGGAAGATGATGAGGAGAGAGATTGAAAAGGAAATATGTAGCGAAAGGAGGAAAAAAGAAAAGAAAAGAAAAAAAAAGAAAAAGAAAAGAAGAAATGTTGCGAAAGGAAGGATGGGGAGAATGGGGCGATGTGTGCGGTGTGTGCTGACGTGGATTTGACGTTTCCAGGGGGTCGGGGCGAGTATTCGGGGCCGCGTGACCTTGACCTTGATTTCGATGTGGGTAGGTCTCGGGGCCGGGGATTGAGTAATCACGAGAACGAGGAGGACGAGGCGGTGTACGACATACGGGGGCAGAGGAGCACGCGCCGGAGCATGGCGGACGATTTTGCGAGCGAGGTTGCGGCGACGACGCGTCGATTCAAGGCTCAGGCTTCCCTGGGCTTGGACGACGAGAAGCAATACGCCGATTTCCGGCGTGCCGAGGACGCGATCCAGGAAGCGAGCAAAGCTTCCCGGCTGGCCAAAAGCGCCTTCGAGGAAGCCGAGACCGCGTTCAAGCGACGTTCGAGGATCCTCGGCGAGGAAGCCCTCGAACGCTTCGCCGAGGAAAAGTCCGGACTTACGAAATGGACGAAACTCGCCGAGGACGAGGAAAACGGGATTTCCGGTGCTGCCGGACGCGCCAAGCAGACCAAGGCTCGGCTCAACGATCTCGAGAGCGAGATGGAGGAAATTGCCGAACGACAGGCGAAACGGGAACGCAGGAGCGCCGCACTTCGTGCCCTCGTCAGCGAGACCTCATCCGCCAACTCTGACGAGATTCTCACCCAGCAATCCGTTACTTCGAAAAAAGTCACCGTTCGCTCCGACAAACATGTCAACTTTTAAATTCATTTATTTTATTGTTCTCTCTCATCTTGTTTTGTTCTTCTTATATTTGCGAACAGTGAGAGATGTTATTACTTTTTCACCCAAATACACTTTCTTTTTTGTTTTTAAATGGAGGCGAAACTTCGTCGCTTCGACAAACATGTCCACTTTTAAATTCATTTATTTTATTGTTCTCTCTCTTGTTTTGTTCTTCTTATATTTGCGAACAGTGAGAGATGTTATTACTTTTTCACCCAAATATACTTTCTTTTTTGTTTTTAAATGAAGGCGAAACTTCGTCGCTTCGACAAACATGTCCACTTTTAAATTCATTTATTTTATTATTCTCTCTTATTTTATTCTTCGTTCGCCGAGATCTTATATTTGCGAATACTGAGAGAAATTATTGCTTTTTCACCCAAATACACTTTCTTTTTTGTTTTTAAGTGGAGGCGAAACTTCATCGCTCCGACAAACATGTCAACTTTTAAATCCATTAATTTTATTATTGTCTCTTATTTTGTTCTTCTTATATTTGCGAACAGTGAGAGAAATTATTACTTTTTCACCCAAATGCACTTTCTTTTTTGTTTTTAAATGGAGGCGAAACTTCATCGTTCGCTTTGACAAACATGCCCACTTTTAAATCCATTTATTTTATTATTCTCTCTTATTTTGTTCTTATATTTGCGAACAGTGAGAGAAATTATTACTTTTTCACCCAAATACACTTTCTTTTTTGTTTTTAAATGGAGGCGAAACTTCATCGTTCGCTTTGACAAACATGTCCACTTTTAAATCCATTTATTTTATTATTCTCTCTTATTTTGTTCTTATATTTGCAAACAGTGAGAGAATTTATTATTTTTTCACCCAAATACACTTTCTTTTTTGTTTTTAAATGGAGGCAAAACGTCACCATTCGCTTTAACAAACACGTCAACTTTTAAATCCATTTATTCTTATTCTCTCTTATTTTGTTGTTCTTTCGTCGATCTATATTTGCAAAACTTCCTCCTCCCCAACAGACTCTCGGGCCTTTCTCCTTGCAACTCTGAAATTTTAGAAACACGTCGAATCATTGCACACGACGAAACGTACCAAATATTATTATTTTTCCATGCAAATACACTTTTTTTGTTTTGTTTTCAAATGGAGGCAAAAAGTTTCCATTGAGAAATGAAGAACTTTGACAAATTTTGGGAGAGTACGTCGAATGTTGAAAAATTCCAGACTCAACTCTATATTCATCCCCCGTTATTATTGTTATTTATTTCATTATTGCCATTATATTGAACGTTCCTCTCGCAATATTCGAAACGTATCATCGCGCCCATATTTTATTTGTATCGAAATATATAAATAAACGATTTATGTATAGTTCCTACACGAATGACATTGTTACGAATAAATTATGATTCCTTCAACCAGATTTCACTATTATTGTTTAAATTATTTCCTCTCAGTCGAAAGTATTTCTATTTCCAATCTCACAGCATGATTTTTACCTTTTGATTCACCACGAATTCTTTTCTTTGACATTCTCTATCGTATCGTGAGTTGATTCCTCAAGAGAAAATAGTAAGCATGGCTATCCTGGATTTCGAAAGATATGTATTTTAGTATTTTCAATAATTTCTTAGAATTTTTATACTAGTATAAGATAAATGTCCCAATAGTTGGACAATTTTTGCTACATTATTTTTAATATCAGAATTATTTTTTTTCTCAATATAATCATATGGATAATTTTTTATATACAATACACGATTTTTTTTGAATTGATATGGAATTAATGTAAACGTCCCAATAGTTTGACAACTAAGAGTTTTTTCACTGTATCTTCATTTTTTAAATATTCAAACAAAAAAATCTATCTCAAATTCATATCTAAATTATTATCTGATATTTTAGCGATCCAAAACTCATTCAATGTGCTAATTTTAAACAATATTTCTAGTAAATAAATACTTAAACGTTTAAATATGTAGAATATCCCAATATTTGGACAGAAAATAGTTCTTGTCTCTAGAGCTCAGCCAATTTTTTCCAATATATTAATGTTATGAAAAATAAACTTCATATATGAAAAATAATCCATACAATTTTATTGGGAAAAAATAATTCAAATATTAAAAATAATATGGCGAAAATTGTCCAATTACTGGGACGTTTACATTGAGAGAAATCACGACAGTGGATTTTATAAAAAAGTGACAACTATGCTGATTATTTTAAATATTTTATACATTTTATATATTTATCGTAAAATAAAGTGTATTTAGGATATAATCTAAACAGAATATAAATAGTTCCATAATAATTACTATAGTTGTCACTTTTGTATAGTAAACTTTATTATTCTTTTCTCTCAGTGTACCTTATATTTTTTTAAATAGTAAATAAAATGCAAAAATAGAAAAAAAATAGATGTAAAATTTTGCAGGGCCAATTGTCCAATTACTGGGACGTTTACATTGAGAGAAATCACGATAGTGGATTTTATAAAGTGACAACTATGCTGATTATTTTATATATTTTATATATTTATCGTAAAATAAAGCGTATTTAAGATATAATCTAAACAGAATATAAATAGTTTCATAATAATTACTACAGTTGTCACTTTTGTATAGTAAAATTAATCATTCTTTTCTCTCAGTGTACCTTATATTTTTTTTAAAATAGTAAATAAAATACGAAAATAGAAAAAAAATATATGTAAAATTTTGCAGGGCCAATTGTCCAATTACTGGGACGTTTACATTGAGAGAAATCACGATAGTGAATTTTATAATAAAGTGACAACTATGCTGATTATTTTATATATTTTATATATTTTATATATTTTATATATTTTATATATTTTATATATTTATCGTAAAATAAAGTGTATTTAGGATATAATCTAAACAGAATATAAATAGTTTTCATAATAATTAGTATAGTTGTCACTTTTGTATAGTAAAATTAATCATTCTTTTCTCTCAGTGTACCTTATATATTTTTTTAAATAGTAAATAAAATGCGAAAAAAGAAAAAGAAAAATGGATGTAAAATTTTGCAGGGCCTCGCGCCCTGGCAGATTCGGGCAAAATCGAGGATTTCCTGGACTATTTGGACTATTACGAAGAGCCGAGAGGGTACGAGGCTGAGGCGGAGCTCGAGCCGGAAATGGAGACGGGCTGCGACGAAATTCTGGAGCAGCAGCGACGAAAGAAGCAACGGGAGTCGGAGGCATTCGAGCGAGATCTCGCCGAGCTGCGAAAGCGTCGTCGCGACATGCAGGAAAAAATGTTCGACATGATCGACCTCGACGCGGAGATACGCCGAGCAAAAGTTTGCCTCAAGGACGCGAACAACGCCTTCTCCAAGCACGCGATCCGCTTCGACAATTCTCTCGCCGAATATCCCGAAAATTCGAAAAAGCCCGAACGCGATTCCCCCAATTATTCCGAGCATTTAAAAAAAATGGACGAGTACTCGCAGAATTTAAAAAAAATCGAGAACCAAAATGGCTGCCGGAAATCAAAGAATAATGAAGCGATCGACGACGGAAGTTCTTATCGAAATTCGTCAAAGAATTTCGAGAGATGTAACAGTGGAGAGAAAAAAAATGATTATTTGCAGAATGGAAAATTGATTGATCGCGAGGTCTCGAATTTTCGGAGAGTCAAGTCGCGCAGAAACTCCGAGGACAAGATCGGCCCTTTCGAGTGGACGAAAATGGAGGAAATCGACCAAATACCGTCCGGCCTCGTTCATGGGGTTTACAACCGGCGAACCCGCATCGATTCTCTCATTCCCGACGATATTACTCAAAATGTCAAGGAAAACAAACTCGAATCCGCACCGGAAATGAAGAAAAAAAAGTCGTTGAGCAAGAGAAAGAAGAATGTTTCTTTTTGAAAAAAAACGAAGAACGATGGACGATTAAGGATGTTGTGTTCGAAATTGAAAATGATGGAAAATTATTGAAAATTTTACATAATATTGAGTAACATGTCTAAAAAGTTGTGTACAAATTTCATGACGATTAGGAAGCTCCTCATTGAGATATATTGATTGTTAAAAATGGGTTTTTTGTACCTTTTCCCATAGGAGCTCGTGTTAAAAGTTGCTATTTTGTATAATAAATATCTCAGTAACGAGTTTTCTATTTTAAGTGAAATTTAAAAACAATTTAAACTACATAAAATTGTCAAATTTTTCATTTTTTATTCTACGGACTCAACACCCTTAAGGATGTTGTGTTCAAAAATGAAAATGATGGAGAATTTTTGAAAATTTTACATAATATTGAGTAACAATTCCAAAAGGTTGTATTAAAATTTTATCATGATTAAGAAGCTTCTCATTGAGATATTATTTGTTAAAAATGCCTTTTTTGTACAATAAATATCTCAGTAACGAGTTTCCTAATTTAAGTAAAATTTTGCACTGATCCTTGTATGGCGTTAAAGAAGCTTCGTTAAATTTTTCAAAAAAAAAATTCATCATTTTTTTGTGCATTTTTCTGGACGATCTTGAATTTCAAATATATTTATCATCATTTAATTTCTAAAAACTTCTCTTAATAAATGTTTACCCTCAAACGACTTTGTACAGGAGAAAAACGTAGTAAAACTTTTGATTTTTCGGACTCAACACCCTTAATCGACCGATAATTGACATGAAAAACAGTTTCACTCGAAAAAAGACGCACGATTCTCGCACTGTCATACACTTTGATAAATTATTTATGTATTATTTAATCGAAATAAAAAAAAAATTAAGGAAAAATAATGTTTTTGAATATAATGAAAGAATGATTCTTCGGTGAGTCTCGTCTGGTGAGAGTCTGAAAAAGCTTCTCACCGGGACGATCGGCGGTCCACTGTCAGGGCGAAAAAATAAGCAGATCGAGCTTCGATTAATCTCGAATGACATGCCCGATTGATTTATAGTAAGTAAACCAGTTCAGCGTGTCAGTGTTGAAACTGGGCCTGCGATATTTCGTCCGAAGCTTCGTCGTGATCGCGAAACGCGTTTTGACATCGATCGCGTCAATTTTAATGCGTGCTCACATCGTCCTCCTGCCAAAATCAATAAACATTCAAATTAATTGATCTCCAACAAGAAACAATTATTTACAACGTTATTTTTCTACTTAAAAAATTTCTACTTATTTTTCTACTTAAAAAAATATTTTTCTACTTACTTTTCTACTTAAAAAATATTTTTCTACTTACTTTTCTACTTAAAAAATATTTTTCTACTTACTTTTCTACTTAAAAAATATTTTTCTACTTATTTTTCCACTTAAAAAATATTTTTCTACTTATTTCTCAATTTAAAAAATATTTCGAAGCTGATCCGAGTGGATGAGAGGGGCTTCAGAGATTTTATCCAAGGGGTAATCGAATGCACGTTAAAGAAGACTTACTTGTTTAAATCGCGAAAAAATTCAATGTCGAAAGCCCCGAACAAGATTTTGCAAGCGATTGCAGTAGATTTCCCAAAGCTCCCTACTCCTATCTATTCAGTTCTTTCTCTCTCTTTTTTTTTTAATTAGTGCAGAGGGGACGTCGACCAATCGGGGATCTTTAAATGTTATTGGCACTCGAAATAAAAGGGTTACACGTGACGAGCTTTCGTAGTCGCACGGTTCACCGATTCAAACGAGTCAAAAGAGAGAAAGAGAGAGAGACGAAAAAAAAAACTAAGAGAGAGAAAGAGAGGAAGGTGAAAAAATCGTGGACTCGTTTCTTTTTCATTCTTTACCAGTGTCGATTTATCGCCAGTCGACGAAGCCTCGTGCGACGAGCAAGCTCGCTTTTTTCAGGTACAACTCTTGTTACAAAAAAAAAAAAAAAAAAAAAAAATTAAATATTAAATAATAAATATAGTGAGATTGAGGAGCAACGTGGGACAAGATAACGAGAAAGTAAAAAAAAAATGAAAAGTCGTGACAAAGTGTTTGAATGGAAAAATGAATATAAAAAAAAATTAAAAGTAAAATTAAATGGTGAAATAGAAGAGAGTAGTACGAAATAAAAATAAAATAATAAAAATAATTTAAAAATGGTGAGATGAGGATGTACTTTTTGATTTTTTTTTCTTCTGTTAGATTTTAGAGTTGCGAGCTACTAGTTCAATAAAAAAGGATGGATGACGAACCAGCCTGGGACTTGGGGGATGACGCTGCGACGGAGGAAACGCCAGCAGCGGAAGAGGCTCCAGTCGAGGCTGCAGGTCCTGCAAAACCCGATCCGAAGGCCCCCAAACCGAGACTGGACATCTCTAAATTTGAAAAAGCTCCCAAGCCAAAGTACACTCTGCACTGGGTCCGCCCACTTTTCCTCAATTATCGATATCTCTATGATTACAGGTAAAGCAACGACGAAACATATATGAGTAATTCCATCTCAATTTTAAAAAAATTCCATTTTTTTTGTAATTTTGATCCCTTTTCTCTCTATGCCTGTGGACATTTTTTTTTTGGTAGTTTTTTGAATTCTTCATTCAGTATTCGGAGTTTTTAAAAAATGAAAGAGGCCCCTTTGAAAGAAAATCCAATTTTTGAGTTAAAAATGGCCAAAAGGATACTAAAAATATTTTTTTCTCAATTTCTTTTTTTGGAATACCTAAACATCATTTTATGGCATATAATCCGAATATCATTAAGCAAATCGATCCTCGAGGAAATCATTTGTTATTCAGGTTTGAGGGGAAGCATTATTATTTCAAGGATCTGATATACATAAATATAAAAATTTACAAAAAATTGCCAGAATACTTGCTACTCAAAATCAATGTTACATCTATTATGAAAAAAATTAGTATACAATATTTTTAAAAAAATAACAAGTCTAGATATTTAATTACTCTACATCAGGGTAAATATCTGCATTCAGAGAGAGAGAGAAAAACAAAAAATAATTTATGAAAAAAATAGTTTATAATAATTAGTTTTATGAAAAAATAATTTATGAAAAATAATTTTGTTAGCATGGAATTTTTTTACGAACAAATGGTGTTTATATCGCGATCTTAATTATTTACAGTGATCAAACAACATCTATTATTAACACCATGCTATTTTAAATCAAACAGTGGGAATTATTTTAAACTAAGAATGGTATTAAATTAATATAATTTTAACACCAGATTTTTTATACTGTGAATATAAAAAAATTTTTTAAATCAATAGGGTCATCGTCAAATCTTAATTGAATTGAGATGGAATAGCTCATATATACATACGAGTATTAAATTACAAATTTCGAAAAAAAATGAAAAAAGGAGGTTTGATAAAAAATAAAATAAAATTACTTGAAATTCGAGGCAAAATTATTATAACGACGTGATGGACTGGCTGAACAAGAAGGAGAACGGAATCTATCGGGAGGAGCCGCAGGCGCAGGAATGGGGCGAGAGGATGTTCCGGACGTTCAGGGAGAAAAACGTTAATCCGAGTTTCAAGCGATCGGCGGATCTCCGATGGATCACCGAGTACAGAACGGAGCCCCGACACTACAGTTACCACACGCGCGCTTATTACAGTCTCAAATACATGAAGATCCTTTAAAAATCCAATTTTCAAAAAAAGAAAAATGCCTGAAAAATAAAAAAAACAACAAAGATATCAATAAATCATTTTTGTTCTTGTTTGACGCTCGAAATGTAATGAAAACGAATAAAACAAACTATATTTAATTCGAAAATGAACGTATCATTCCCTTAATTAGTTAAAAATATTTTGACAGGATTGAGGGACGTCTGTTTGTTTTTCTTTTCTTTTTTTTTTTAATAAAATTCGTAAACATTTTTAACGAGTATAATTTCAACACTTTAATGTAGCAATTGAACTGATACACGAGTGGTTCGTTTCTTCTTTTATTCATAATAAACAACTATTAATAACTATCTTCCTTCTTAAAAAACGTTCGTGTACGTGGGTCCAAAAAAAATTGCACTCGCGTACACGCACGTTCAAAATATACAATATATTTTATTTAAATGTACTTTTTTATACCTAATTTAATAATAAGTCGCCAAGCAAAGAAAGTTTCAACGTTTGAAATTTATCTCATCTTTGTTCTCGTATCTTTTGACGTAAAATTCTTTGCTCGAATTTTAGTTCTCGTTACTTTTTTTTTCACAGCGAGAATAAATGGCGAGAAGACACCAAACAAAAACACTTTCTTCGAAGCTTTGATTTTAACGCCAGTTCGTCGTTTGTTGATACGTTATTTTTTTCCCCTCACTTTTGAAAAAATCATTTTCTCTCGATTTTGTTCGTGTTTCAATCAATGTATCTTTTTTTTCTTCTTTTCTTTAATTTTAGTTGACGTACATGCTACATTGAAAAGGAGTAAAAAGTATGACACACATAAGATTTTCGAATGATCAATGCCCCACATTTATTATTGCGATTAATAAATAATACTAATTGAAGTTTTAAACGAAGCGAGAATAACGTTCGAGAGAATTTGAATGCTTATGAAATAAATAGACGTGTTAAAAAGGGTCGTCGTCGATTTCATTGTCTTTTGATTTCTATTTTCTTTCCTCGAGCTCTAAAAATGTGAAGCGAGCTTTCAACATTTCGTTATTTTTTTTCGTTTGCTCATCTCTACAACCACATTCGTAATTAGACCGACGATTTCGTTTCGTTTTTTTGCATTCATTCTCGTTTTTTTTCCTCTTGTTACTTGAGTAGTCTCGTTTATTTAATTTTTTTTTTTTAGTTACTCGATTAATTGATCATTTTTAGAACGCGTTCTCTATTTCATCTAGCTACTTTTTTATCGAGCGAAACGAGCGCTTTTCTGGCAGCGAAAACTGTCAAGAAACTGCGCGAGCTTTTCATTTATTCAATTTTTTCTTTCGACAACTTTTTTTTCAACCTTTCACTTGTAACTTCTCGTCGATCCTTTCTCAAAATAACGCGAATTATTCTGACAAAGATTGAGTTTTAGTCCTTGTTTCTTTTTTTTTCTTTTCGTTTTCAATTTTTTTTTCTCAGAGCGCGGAAGCGTGCGGACAAAAGACTAGGAGAAAATTTTCGAAATCGCGTGCAATGCGTTGTCTCTCTTTTTTTTCTCTCTCTCTCTCTTTATCGTGAGAAATGCGCGATAAAATATTCGCCCGTGTCGAGACGAAAATTGGAAGATCTCGTTTTTTATTTTCCGATAAAAATTCTTCAAGTCGAAGAAGTAAAATAAAAAATAGAACAGAAAGTAAGTCTAATATCTAGAAAATGATTGAATTTTTTAATTTTTCCTCTTCAATTATTTAAACGGAGAATAAAAATAAAGAATAAAAAGAAATAAAGTTCGACATCTTATCACAACCTTGAAATTACGTATCGTAATTGTTTATTAATAAATATATATGTATTTATATATAATACGCGTTACTCATTTGTCGGAGTTAATTTTTAAATTCTTACGAATACTCGAAAAGTTTTCTCGTCCTCGAACAAAGCTCTACTCGAAAGATTTTACACGGGCAAAGGACAGTGTACGAGTTATTGAATATAGCACGAAAAGAAAACGAACGACGGTGTGTTTCTGTTTTTTTTTTTTCATTTTCATCCTCGATCATTTTTAAAATGATTTTCTTCGATTCCTTCATTTTTCTCTCTTCACACATCTCTTTTCTCTTTGATAATTTTTATATTACTCTCTTATTAGTCATTTTTACGTTTCTTGTATTCTCATAAATTTTTCCTGAGGAGAGAAAGGACACTAGAACGAGCGTGTATTCTTTAATCTCTATTAGTAAACATGCAAATAGATTAAGATTTAATTGAAACTTTTGTCTTCGAGACGTTCCGACTCTGCGTTCATATTTTCTCCATTTTTTTCCCCTATACGATATCTCTCGTTCTCGTCTCCAAGTCGTCTCGCTCCGATGATTCAACGAGGTGAGTATTATTTTCGTTAAGAAATTAAGAGCAAAGATTTTCAGAGCAAGGAACTAATTTTTCGACCGATCTCTCGTATATTCGTTTATTTTTTCCCCTTTTTCTCTTCGCTCTATTTTCTCTCGTTATTGCTTATTCAGAGGTATTTTTCACTTTTTTTTTATTCTGATATCTTTGAAACTAGAAATAAAAAGGTCATTCCCTCGTGATAAATATTCAAAGAACGATGCAGAAAAAAGCAACAGGCTCGGGCTTGTTTGTTTCACGATCGAAACTGGTTTCGATATTGGAAAAATTGATCATTTTTCGAAGTGCAGACCTTTTTTGTGGCACTCTTTCTTTGCGAGAGCTGTACGATTCGTTCAAAGAGGAGACGAAGGAGAAAAAAAGCAATGTTTCGCAAATTTTGATCGATCAACTCCCAAGAAATAATACACAAAAAAATCAACATTCCCTTTGGATAAAAACTAAAAATGTAATAATGCAAATCGTCACCAGATTTTTCACGCTCGGCACGATAGGTGTGTGTCTCTTTTTTTTTATTATTTCACGATAATATGATTTTTACTCATTAATTTAACGTTACTTTTTCTCATTTATCTCCCAACTTCTTTCTTCTTCTTCTTCTCTTTATATTTTCTCGGATATTCTACACTTAATCGCGATGTATTTGTTTTTTCTCATTTTTTTTAAGTCGACGATCGATAACGTCTAATTTGTACTTAAAACGTCATCCCTCGTAGCCTGGCCTTATTTTTTTGACAAAAAAATCAGATTCGCGTCAAATAAAGGAAATCCTTTTAAAAATTGACGTACCACTTTCTCACACATTTTTCTTCGAGTATCACATTTTCTCCCCCTCTCTCTCCCTTTTTTATCCGCTCATTCGAACTCCGATGCTTGACTAAAATTGTGCTCGTGAACGAAAAAGAAGTTGCAATCGGAATAATTTCCTCTCAAAATCGCGAACAAGATATGACGCTTGACAAAGAATCGAACGAAAAAAGGCCTAGGGAGCAACAATGAGGACCTTCTAAATAATTCGCAAAAATTAAAAAATTACAATAATTATTGATAGTAATAACGATAATGATAATCTAAAAAATTGTGTCTCGTTAAGACTGCATTTCCGTTGCTTCGTTTTTATTTTTATTTTTTTTCTTTTACTTCGTTTATTATTCTTCAACCTCTTGTCGTTCAATTTTTCATATATCTATATAGTTTTTGTGTCTGTTTTTCATCAAATTTATTTTCCTTGGTTTTTTTAAAATTTTTCTTACTTTTTTTTTTCGTTTGACGAGACGGAGCGACTGGACTAGCCTTAGAGACTAGCTTGCGGTATGCGCAAGCGCGCTAGGCCCAGTGATCCTGGACCTGTCGGGTCCCGGTGCAATTTTATCTCCCTCGTTGCATTTTTTTTTCCAAGCTTTTCGGTTAAAATCGCCCTCCCGATCTTCTTACCGACCCAGCGAGCGAGAGGTACATCCGGCACGACAGAGTCTATTTTTTTGACCTATCTGACGAGCAAGAAGCGAGAGGAATCAGTTTCACGACGATGAGCTCCAAATTTCAAAGCTCGACATTTTTCCTGACGTTCTACTCTTCATCGACAAATTCGTCTCGCTTTTTTACAGTCGGTATTATCCATCTTGTCGACAAATAGCAAGCCAGAGGAGAGAAAAAAAAATAACTAGAGGCACATTGCCACGTTCTCGAGACAACGACGATTAAAAATGAAAAAGCGATCGAAGAATAAGATCGAAGAACATTATTAGAATTTTGATGAAACGTTTTCTTTTTTTGCTTTTTTTCTCTCCCCTTGTCTCAGGTCGATATTCAGTAGTAGTAGTAGTAGTAATAGCAGTAGAAGTGGTAAGTAGTGGTAAGACTATTGTTTTTTATTTTTCAAAGAAAAAAGACTCCCGTACGGATAATTCTGTCGACTGGTTGGGTTGGCAAGTCTCGTCGAGGATCGTATTGGGCCGGGGCCCGAACGGTTTATCTTCTTCTTCTGTGCTTTTTAAACGTCACGTTGTGTGCGATGCACAATTATTTCGACACTTTTTGTGTATTTGTTTAATTTGTTTTTTTTTCTGATAATGTTTTTCCTCGTTGGACAACAGAACGGATCCTGTTCTCTCGTTTTTTTTTATCTAACCTCGATCTGGACTTCACTGAGCCTGCGCGCTTGGATCGCACTGCAACAGTCGCACTATTGAAGGATCGCTCTTAGCACCCTCGATAAACTCGTCCAGCGACAACTTTCCGTCTTTGTTCTTGTCCATCTGACGAAATATCTTGTCCGTTCGCTTCTCCGGCGTCGACTCGTCCTCCGGCATCTTCATCACCGTCCCGACCATTTTGTAGATCGCCTGGGAAACATTTTTTTCTCGTTACAAAATTGACTTTTCAATTATTGAGATATTACTTGCACGTAGGAGTGGACTAAACGAGGGTCTATAAGGTGGTTGGTCTGGGACAGTCAAATCCAAAAGTTTCTCCTGTTTCGATGACGTTTCGAGATAAATTTTTTAGTAAATATTTTTCAGTAAAGTTTTCAATTTAAGTGGAAAAGAGACGTATCTTTTATTAACGCAAATGCTAAAAACCGAAATTTAAAAATAAAAATTCTCTGTTGAAACCTCGATAATTGATCTTTTTTTAATAAAATGTTTAAAAAAAGTTATTTTTAATTATTTATAAGAGAATTAGGTTACTCTGAAGATATTTATCTCGTGCAAGGAATACCTTAAGGTGGTTTTATCAAAATCATTTTCTCAGGATTTTGTTAAAAATTTGGAAAAACCTTCTTAGATACAATGTGTAATTTTATATTAAATTTTGAGAGGTTTCACTTCTTAGAACTCGATATATCAATTGTCAAAAATAATCACTATTTTCTGCAGTCTCCCATAAGAGCATGTGTTAAATATTGCTAAATATTAAATGTTAAATATTAAATATTAATCTTCAACTCTTGATATCTTGACTTCTGGGTAGTGAAACTTCTCGAAATTTTGCACAGTTCTTTATTGTACTTCAAAAAAGCTTCCTTCAGTTTTTTTCAAAAATCCTAAAATTATGACTTTTTAATTTTTTAATTTTCATACATACCTAACAAGTACAAGTCACCTTGGATGAGCTTGAATTTTGAGTATATTGTTCTTGAAACAATTAGCAACAACTATTCTTAATTAATTTAAGCTCTAAAACCACATGGTATCGAAATAAATTGAGATAAAAAACTTTTTATTTGACTGTACCGATGGAACTACCTTAAAGACCCCCCAGAATCCTTCCATGGACCTTCGCTTCATAAAATATATATATTTAATTACCGTGACGATTTCCAGCATTTCCTGTCGCGAGATATAACCGTTACCGTCGAGGTCGTACATGCTGAATGCCCACTTGAGCTTCTGTTCCAATTTCCCACGGGACGTTACGCTCAGGGCGCACAAAAATTCCCGGAAGTCGATCGTACCGTCGCTGTTCGCGTCGAAGGTCCTGAACACGTGCTCTGCGAACTAAAAACCAAAAAAAACAATGAAAAAATAAATTAAACAAAAAACATTTAAAAAAATAAAAATACTTCTTAGATCTATCATACTCGGTGTCGAAAAATTAAGCGACGTGAAATTGTGACGAAAAGTTTCATAGCCAGAAAAAAATTGATGCAGATTGTGAAAAATTTTTTTTTTTTTCAAAAATAAAGAAAAAGTAAATAAATGTATGGATTTATGTATACAAAAATTAATAACTAAAATAATTTGCATACATGCACTGAGAATTTTTGGGATATTTAAGAATTTACCTTATGCTTACGTCACCTTCTCTCAAATTGTCTCGAAATGTATGAATTTTCTTTTTTTTTGTTAATTTGATCGTTTATTTGTGTACATGGAGGAAAAGCTTAATTATATTTTTTTTCTAGCTCTTCGTTGAAGATTTAAAAAAAATAATCGTATATTGAGCAGAAATGAGAGGAGCTACACGAATCTCTGGTCTTACCTTCGATGCGTCCCCATAGGGGAAAAAATTGCCATATATCTTTTTGAACTCCTCGACGCTTAGATGCCCGCTTGGACAGTCTTTGAGAAATCCTTTGTACCACTCTTGTATCTCGGCGTCTTTAAATTTCAAGAAATTTTTTTTATTAGTTTATTAACTGGGAATAATTGAAAAAAAATCGTTAAAAATAAAATAAGGGTTGAAGTACCCAGTGGAAATGAAAAAACTTCACAAAAGTGACAAATAAAATATTGACTAAGAATAAACGAAAATCTATCGTTAAAAATTGAATAAGGGTTGAAGTACCCAGTGGAAATGTAAAAATGCACAAAAGTGACAAATAAAATATTGACTAAGAATAAACGAAAATAAATCGTTAAAAATAAAATAAAAGTTGAAGTACCCAGTGGAAATGAAAAAATTTACAAAAGTGACAAATAAAATATTGATTAAGAATAAACGAAAATAAATAATTAAAAATAAAATAAGCATTGAAGTACCCAGTGGAAATGAAAAAAATTTACAAAAGTGACCAATAAAATATTGACTAAGAATAAACGAAAATCTATCGTTAAAAATTGAATAAGGGTTGAAGTACCCAGTGGAAATGAAAAAAATTCACAAAAGTGAAAAATAAAATTTTCCATTCAATTGCCTTCGTCCGCAATGGAAAATATATTAACAAACTGTTTTTGGCAATGTTTCTTCTTTTTCCCCTTTTCGCCACCTTTTTTCTTTTTCTCCCCAGTAAACATGTGCATTCGCACCTCCCGCGTGGCATCTCTTTCTTTTTCTCCTCCCTCTCCGTTTTTTTAATCTTTCTCCGTCTCGTCACTTGACCCTGTTTTTTTTGTATACGTCCATCAGAGCTCTTCACCAGTGGTACAATTTTTATCTCTTTTTTTTTCATCCCTCCACGAGTTTTTTATTTTCTTTTCTTTCTAATTTTTGCGCTCCAAAAATAGATCGTGCCAAAGCGTTCCCTTTACTTTGGATTGTACAAATTTACACGTCTCGATTTTTAAAAAAATATTTTCCAAAAAAACAATTCACCATATAAAAAAAATTAATGTAACAATTCCATTACAAATTTCCTACGAACTGGTCAAAGATAAGAATGACATTAAATACTGTTCGATGTAATATAAAAATTAAAAAAAAAATCCAGGCTGAAAAATATTCGCTATCGAAATTTTTTTCAATTTACTTTACAAGGAGAAAAAAAAAGTAAAAAAGTGAAACAGTGTACCTGAGAATTCGGTGTTTTGTTTGAGATCCTCGAGAACCTCGGGCTTGAGTTTACTGTTCTGTTTACCCATCTCTCAAGCTTTTTATTTATTACTATTATTATTATTTGTTTTGGAATTCCGTTTTTTTTCAAGTTTGTTTTACCTTCTTTCGTCTCTCACGAGTAGAAAGAAAAAGAAGAGAGAATTCAATCCACGTGGGAAAAAGAGGAAAGTTACTCTATTTCCGAACAAATATGATTAGATTCTTGATTAGATTTTAAAAATTTTTATGCTACTGGAATTTGACAATTTTTTTTGTTTTTTTTTTAATAATTGAAGTTCTTTGCCTTCGTATTGAGCTTGAGAAATTTTAAAAATTTGAAAGCTAGCTAATTTCTTTTTTGTTTCAGAGCTTAGAAAAATTTTGTCGAGAGATCTCCTTGTGCTTATTCATGGGTTTGCGTCTCGTTCCGCTCTCGTGCTGAAGCACCAGGCGCTCTGAAATGAGAAAAAACGATGAAGAACAAAATAGAAAAAAAAAAAAATTTGCAACAATTGAAAATGATACTGGGTGGAATGTCATAGAATGATAAAATTTTTTCTCTCTCCATTTTCCCTAATTTAAAGAAAAAAAAATCAACTCGCACTCTCAATTTCTCATTCACACAATTACTTACAAAATCCCAAACCAAATTTTTCTGAAAAAAAAAAAGAAAAAACATGTGACGATCCTGAAACAGAAAAAAATATCAATAAAATGTATGTTCTACTCGTTTTTTTTTAACGAACCAACGATTATTTCCACTTATTGTCGTACATTGCGATTTATTAACGTAATAGTTGATGAGTTCTAATAATTAAAAATTTTCAAACAAAATATATGCAATAACAGTATTAATAATGATAATAATAACAATGTCATATTCAAATATTTAGATATTTTTTTGTCATTATTTTTTTATTTATCTAACGATTTTTAACACAAATTTACGCACGTTATTTTCTTCTTCCTTTTTTTTCTTCGTGGGTTTATTTCCCGTATTTACATTGATTTATCGTCTGTTCTTTCTCGATCGCGTAGACTCTTTGAGAGTTTTTCGAGAAAAGATTTAAAAAAAATCGTCGATAAATCGATGAATCAACGAATGGCAGGTGTGAAAAATGTTTTTTTTTTGTTGCCATTTTCGTCCCTTTTACTCTCCTCTTTGTAGCAATTTCTTCGTTCTTATCGTGGTTTTTGAAAAAATTGGAAATTTATTGCTTTCGTGCATGTCAGATTTGAATCTTTCATTTATTTCAACTCGTTAGAATTTTTTTTTCAAATCGTCATTCCTTTTTTCCTCTTTTCAACTAAGAAGGAAGAGCGAGCAAAAGGCAAAGCCAAAATTAAAAAATTCACTGAGAACTTATTTTTTTTTTACAGTCATTCGTATGTGTTTTTAATTGTGTCATTTCATTTTTTTTTTCATCTTGTGTGTGTTTTCGTGTGTTTTCTGCGTTTTTACAGAGGGCACGAGCGGAGACAGAAGAGTAGAAAAATATAAAATTGCCGACACTTTTTTGGTGCCCGAGTCACTCGAATTGTTCGATAAAAATTTGTTGGGTCAAAAAAAAAAGATTTAAAAAAAGTTTGATGAAAACATTTGAGTCTTAAGATTCTTCAATTCGAAATTCGAAGTGCACTCGTGCTAAAAGTTCACTTGGCCATTGAACAGCGATGAAAAATGCGGTTTCTCTCTCTTTTCTCATTTCTTTTCTCATTCTTCCTCATTTTTCTCTTATTTTTGTCGATTGTCGATGCTTGACTTTCTGATTTTCAAAAAGGGGGAAAGAAGACACTCTTTGACAATATTAAAAAAAAAATCGCATAAAAAATAAAGAAATATACAGAAGATCTCAACGAAAAAAAAAATAATCTCTCGAAATGTTTGTTCCCCCCGTTTCGTTGCCCGTTTATCGAAGTTTTTTTACCAACCACACATTTTTTTAAATTCTCGATTTAATTCTCCCTCAGTTTTTTTTCTTCTCCCTTTCGTCGCCTCCGTGGCTGGTACGATATTTTTCTAGCGTTAAAAATGATTTTTTTCTTATTAATTAACTCGTAAATTTTCCATTAAGATTTTTACATTTGCAGTATAGGCAAAGAGTTTATTTTTTTTTGTATTTTTTAAATTTTCTTAAAGTGCGACTTTCCTTTTAGGTTAAAATTGACATTATTTTGGGTCTGGGTTTTTTTTTTCAATAAATATTCAAGTACGAGTAGTGTCTTGTTTTCTTTTTTTTTGTTCAAAATCACACCGAAAAGAGATGGAATTTATTGCATTTTTTTCCCGAAAGAAGAAGACAGGAAATAAACGAAAAATAATTTTTCGTTTATTTTTAGTAGCGAGATTATCTTATGCGTGTTTTTTTTTGTTTTTTTTTTTAATGCAAGATGGACGCGATGATATGTGACTAGCCTACGATTTATGCGATCTAGAAGAATCCACTCGAATTTTTTTTCACCTTATATTCGAGTCGACGAATGCTCGAGATTGTTCTTTTTAGTCGAATTTTCGATCACGAATTCGTCGCTCAAGACTTTTTGGTTCCCTTCTAATTAGAGCGTGCAATTGGTCGAGGACTATTTTCTAATTCGAGAAAAAAGAGACAGAGAGAGACAGAAATATATATATTTTTTCGTAAACAAAATTTATTTATGAAAATGTTCATTTCGACGTTGCTGAATTGACTTTTGCGTCAATATGACAATAACAACAGTAACAATGATAAATTTATGTTAAAATTTGGAAAATTTTACAAATTTTCATCTTGTCGATTAAAATTTGGCTTTGAATTGGGTTAAAATTTGTTTCTATCGATAACGATAATCAACGATAAAATTTTTGCGTCAATCTCGTCGATAATTTTTCCTCATCTCTCTGTCTCTCTCCTGTAAATTTCTTAAACTTCTAAAAATCGATTCCTATGCATATTTCACACACAGAGAGTGATTGTTTCGAAGGATAATTAGATAATTGTTGTTTTTTTTTCTTTTCTTTCGTGGTCGGTTATCGCGAATATTATAATAATATAATTCTAGATAATTATTAAAAGCAACGTTTTTCTCGCCCTCGCGTCGACTTTTTTCATCGCGCATTTTTTTCCTCTTTTACTCCCTCTTTTTTCTTCGCCCCTCGTATTAATAATTTATCGTACACATAATTTACTAGCTATTCATTAATTATTCGTCTCGAGTAACATAATAAATGCTCGCTGGCGTGCAAATATTTATTTCCAATTTTTGTTCTCTCTCGTCACGAATTCGTCTCCCAAAAAATGTTGACCGTCGAAAAAAATCGGAACTTTTCTCACTTTTTTTCTTTTTCGTTATATTTCTCGTCTCGATCTTTTTTTTCTCTGCTCTCTATTTAAATATATATAGAAAACATAAGAAATATCTATGCGTATATTTTCCTTACGAAACATAGACAGACGATTTTGTTTATGTTTTTATATATACTTTTTTTTTGTGAATCAACATTTTCGATCTTTCGCTTTTTATATTCCACGCTATTTTACCGTGTTATTATTCTTTTTTTATTTTTTTATTCGTTCCCCGATCGCGATCCCGCACGAAATTCTTCTCGGATCACGTGCACATTTTTTCGCCATTTTACAATTTTTTTTCTCCCCTCGCCCTTATCGTCGGCGACGATAACGCGCACGCGATCTATTTTTCCCCACGACATGTTTTTTTCCACACGCTCATTTTCCTCTCGCGAAGAAAACTTCCGATTTCCTCCTCGCTAATTTTTCGAACATCGAAGAAAAAAAACGACGAATTTTCTTGGAAACGGTCGATCCTTTTTTTTCGATTTCTTTCCCCATATATTTCACCCCCCTCATTTCTTCCTCCCTCTTTTTTTATCGTGCACTTCGATTCATATATAAATACACGCGTTATAATTTTTTTTTTGCAGATTTTCGGTCTCTCGTTTCTTTCTTTTTTTTCTCTCTCTCGTGCGTATTTTTTCTCGAATGAAATATTTTTTCCCTTCCCTCTGTCTTTCTCTCACTTTCTCTTCCTCTCTCTCTTTCTCTTTTTTTTTCTTTTTACGCAAAGGTAACGCGACGGGATTAAGGAGCGAGCATCTTCGAGAGTTCCTCGTCCTGAAGACAACCCTTCAGGAATTCGTCCTGCGTCAGCTGACCGTCGTTGTTTTCGTCCATTTTCGCGAATATATTCTTCGCTCGCTCCTCCGCGCTGTCCGCCGGTCGGTTGCTCGAACACGCCCCGAGCATGTCGTATATCGCCTGCGAACAATTTTTCTCAGGACTTCCCATTTTTTCCCCTCACTCTTTAATTATTGTCTACACACATTTACTTTTTCTACTGATTCAAGTTTTTTTTTAATTTTTACGTTTATTTTTATCTATTTTCTTTTTTGTTATTCATCATGTACTATTTCATTCCTATATTGTTTTCTATTTTTTTCTATTGTTTTCTATTTGCCTATTAGTTTTATCTAAGGCATAACAATAAATTTTAATAAAACAATAAATCTAATCTAATTCAATCGTGTCTTTTTCTCGTTTTTTCTTTTCTTTCTCAAAACTCCTCTTTTTAAGGACGTATGAACGATTTTTTTTTAATTTGAGAATTTTTTAAAATATCGAACAATTTTTCTCAGGACTTTCCATTTTTTCCCCTCACTTTTTAATTATTGTCTACACACATTTACTTTTTCTACTTATTTGAGTTCTTTTTATTTTATTTTTACGTTCATTTTTATCTATTTTCTTTTTTTGTTATACACCATGTACTGCTTCATTCCTATATTGTTTTCTTTTTGCCTATTTGTTTTCTAAGGCATAACAATAAATTTTAATAAAACAATAAATCTAATCTAATTCAATCGTGTCTTTTTCTCGTTTTTTCTTTTCTTTCTCAAAACTGCTCTTTTTAAGGGCGTATGAACGATATTTATAAAAATTTGAGAATTTTTATAAATATCGAACAATTTTTCTCAGGACTTTCCATTTTTTCCCCTCACTCTTTAATTATTGTCTACACACATTTACTTTTTCTACTGATTCGAGTTCTTTTTATTTTATTTTTACGTTTATTTTTATCTATTTTCTTTTTTTGTTATACACCATGTACTGCTTCATTCCTATATTGTTTTCTTTATGCCTATTAGTTTTATCTGAGGCATAACAATAAATTTAAATAAAACAATTAATCTAATCTAATTCAATCTTGTCTTTATCTCGCTTTTTTTCTCGTCTTCTCTTTTCTTTCTCAAAACTGCTCTTTTTAAGGACGTATGAACGATTTTTTTTTAATTTGAGAATTTTTAAAAATACCGAACAATTATTCTCAGGACTTTCCATTTTTCCCCCATCTCTTTAATTATTGTCTACACACATGTACTTTTTCTACTGATTCGAGTTTTTTTTATTTCTACGTTTATTTTTATCTATTTTCTTTTTTGTTATTCACTTCATTCCTATATTGTTTTCTCTTTGCCTATTTGTTTTCTAAGGCATAATAATAAATCTAATTTAAATTAATCTTGCCTGTTTTTCTCTTTTTTCTCGTCTTTTCTTTTCTTTCTCAAAAATGCTCTTTTTAAGGACGTACGAACGATATCTTTTTAAAATGTGAAAATTTTATTAACTTTTGATATGTTGGTCTTCAGAGTATGGAAAAGTTTCGTGATAAAATTGAAATTGGTTTACTGAATGGTTCAAGAGTTATCCAACTTTATTTAAGGTAATGCGAAACACCCAATTTTGAGGGAATTTTCAGACAAATCCCACACTCGTATTTTACAAGCAAATTATGTGAAATTTGAATATGTCATGCAGTGTACTCTGTACTTGGACGTGACACTCTTGAAATTTCAAAAAAATAAAAGAAAAAACCAAATTAAAAATAATTTTTTTTTCATTTTTTAAAATTCCAAGAATGTCGTGCACTGCATGACATATTCAAATTTCACTTAATTTGCTTAAAAAATTAAGGCTTACGTACAATTTGTAAATTCGCACTGAAAGTAAATTTTAAAATATGAGACCCTTATTGAATTTTTTTAAAATTCTCTCGTAGTATCCTTAATTTCGTATAGACAATAATTTCAAAACGTTTTACTAAAATATTTTTTACTTAACAGTTTAAACAATAAAAAATTTTTTTATTATTTAAAAAATATTCAAACTGTGAGACTTAACAAATACATAACTTTTTAACAAAAGCCAGAGTCTGGTTCTCACGAATTTAACGTAAAGAATTTACTTTTTGCTGGAATTTTCTGTCCCACGCATCCTTATGAAATTTTTTTTTTTTTCGTTTTTCAAAGTATTTTTTTACAGCTCCTATCGTCGTGTATTTATCGTCGTATCCAAAGCTATTTTTTTACGAGAGTAAATTTGGTATAAATCGAGAGAACACAATACCTGAACAATTTTCGTCATTTCCTGAATGTCTATGACGCCGTTACCGTCGACGTCGTACATCCGGAAGGCCCATTTTAATTTTTCCTCGGCAGTGCCGCTCGACGTGACGTCGATCGCCAAAAGAAATTCCTGAAAGCCAAAATCAAAGAAACATTCCCCACTTATTGAAATTGCATTGCTTCTGCTCATCGGTGCTGATGCATTTTGAAAAAGAAGTTTCGAAGGATCAATCGTCGACCTGTATGGAGAAGGGAGGGGGGGGGAGGAGGGGTCGAGGGAGAGATTTGACAACATTTTCCAAGGATTCGCCGATTTAAAAGAGAGCTAAGAAAAGAATAAAAAAAAAGAAAAAAAAAGAAGAAGCAGCTCTCGTTTTTTGAGAAAAAGCTTCCGAGTTACCGAGAACGTCGAGTGTATTTACCCGGAGAGAAAAAAGTGGCGAGAGTCGCTTTCAAGTCAGACGCAACGCTCGCCTCGTCTGACCGGGCTTGCGCTCGCTGTGCTCCCTCGATTACAAGTCTCGGACCTTCTTGCTTTTTTTTTTCTTCTTCGCCATATCTACTACCGTTCTCTCTCTCTCTCTCTCTCTCTCTCTCTCTCTCTCTCTTTCTATTCATACTAGACCTCTTTCACGAATCTTTCATTCATTTTTAATGTGCACTTAATTATTAAGACTTTTCATAAATAGATAAGAATATACGTAAGCTTTGCAGAGAATTTGAAA
>JAPYYW010000855.1:0-39020 GCA_030522545.1 Cremastinae sp. A BG-2022a
TAAAATTTGGTGCACATGTGTATATGACCTTAAAGAACGTTTCTGCAAAATTTTAACGAAATCTATCGATGCTTATTTTACAGACCAACCACCTTAAAGTAGTACATCCATGACCCTTCAATTAGTTTTAAAAAAAATCCTAAATAAATTTTTTTTTCTAATTTTTATATTATACGTATGAAGTACGGATCAACTTGGATGACCATGAATTTAAAATATGTTGTCCTTGATTCAATTAGTAAAAACTTTTTCTAATGAATTTAAGCTGTAAAATCACATGGTATTGATAAAAACTATGTTAAAAATGTTTAATGTAACTGTCATAGATGTACTACCTTAAGAGATGCTTGACTTGACTAAAACTTAACTATAACGTTTTCCTTTATATTTTTTCCTAATTTTATAAAAGCATATCATTGCATCTGTACTAAAAAAAGTTCTAAATTGATCGGTGACAATTGCAGGCTCCGGCGAATGGAGATATTCGCGTCGAGGATCCGGCGAGAGCGCGAAATCTCGCCGAGATTCAGTCGCTGGTAGCCAGAATCAGGGTTCGATCGAAAAGAAACACAAATGCAGTCATCATCGACGCAGACAGTCACAAGCTTCGTTCGATGGAGGTGGCATCAGTAGCAGCGGTGGTGCGATCACTCCGACCAAATATTATCGCAGTGATCAAAGACCAAGCGCTTCAAGCACTGACAGTGCGACATCTTGTGGAATGAGGTTTGAAAAAAGCAACAAATGTTTTGCCTTATTTCAATAAGTTGCAAAATATTCGATATCAAGAGTGCGGCATTTTGTGCCATGAGGTTTGAAAAAAGCAATAAATGTTTTGCCTTATTTCAATAAGTTGCCAAATATTCGATATTAAGAGTGTGGCATCTTGTGCCATGAGGTTTAAAGGTTTGAAAAAAGCAACAAATGTTTTGCCTTATTTCAATAAGTTGCAAAACATTCGATATCAAGAGTGCGACATCTTGTGGAATGAGGTTTGAAAAAAGCAACAAATGTTTTGCCTCATTTCAATAAGTTGTAAAATATTCGATATCAAGAGTGCGGCATCTTGTGGCATGAGGTTTGAAAAAAGCAATAAATGTTTTGCCTTATTTCAATAAGTTGCAAAATATTCGATATCAAGAGTGTGGGATCTTGTGCCATGAGGTTTGAAAAAAGCAACAAATGTTTTGTCTTATTTCAATAAGTTGCAAAACATTCGATATCAAGAGTACGATATCTTGTGCCATGAGGTTTGAAAAAAGCAACAAATGTTTTGCCTTATTTCAATAAGTTGCAAAATATTCGATATCAAGAGTGCGGGATCTTGTGCCATGAGATTTGAAACAAGCAACAAATGTTTTGTCTTATTTCAATAAGTTGAAAAATATTCGATATCAAGAGTGCGGCATCTTGTGCCATGAGGTTTGAAAAAAGCAACAAATGTTTTGCCTCATTTCAATAAGTTGAAAAATATTCGATATCAAGAGTTATTACAGAAACTTAAAGCAAAGACTTTTATACAGATTACACTTTTCAGACATCTGAAAAATGCCATATAAATAGAATTAGAGTCAAAAGTCAAAATTGACAATAATCGTTGAAAATCATGACATACGTTGACTGTTTTATGGCAAAATTCAATATTGTTTAAATTCAGAGAACACTTGGAGGCTCAGAGAAACAATGTGGATGCGAGAGTAGATATGAAAACGCAGTCGACAATGGCAGCAGTGAGCGAGGCGAGGCCACCGACCGGTAACGATGCGACGAAATATTTGAGCCTCGAGCCTTCCTCAAACTCTATAAATGCACCAACGATCATCACGTCATCGGTGACACCGCCAACTGCGTCCCCGATAGCTGTTAACAGCCTGCCACTTCCGGGAACCTCGACTTCCGGTAGTTCTAGTCCTGTTGGCACTCCGAATGTCAGCACTGCACCGACTAATCCGTTGCTGGCTACTCGAAGGGATTCAACAACGCAGGTTCACTAGATTCACTATATCTTTAAAAAACATTGTCTTATCTTATTTTGTATAACGTTAAAGTTTCAATCTAGACATTTAGGATCCAAAACCTGTCTTAAGTTCATTTTTTCAATAAAAATGAAGATGGTTTTTATTTTGGCAGTGTTATTATGGAAAAGGCAAGGAAATTTCGCCGAACAAATTGTCGAGATTGACCAGACAAGCGGCGACGATCGACGAGTCACTGCCACCGAGTGGAAGACGAGGAAGCCAACCGACTTTGTCGCCAGATCCTGACGATGGAGGTTAAATTTCAATGTTTTTCAAGCCTCAATTTTTCTAAAGTATGCAATGAATCTGTTTTTCAAATAGTGTCAAGTAACCGTTCTCTAATTAATCCCAAAATTCATTTGAACTGAATTAGAGAAACTGGGTTGGCAATGACCAATAATTGCACTAACTCATAATTTATTTGTTCCCTATATTAGTTCAAGAATATAAATAATTCATGAAATGAGAATCAAATGAAATTACTAATCAATTGATGTCGAACAAGGTCGCAAGGCTAGGAGAGATTCCTTGAGTCCTGACTCTGCTTCCTATCCGAGACGTCGAGATTCGCGAACTCATCTGAGCCCGGACAGAAACACTGCAGAAAAACGAGATCATAGCCCCATAAGACAGAGAAGACAATCTCGACTGAGAAGACAATCAACCTCGATAGCTGGTCGACTTCCGAGGTACTCAACCAATAATTTTACTAATTTAATCGAATAAAAACGAGATTCTTAATTCGCATTTATTACCCATTTACTTATATCCATTTATCCATTTATCCATTTATTATCCATTTACTTATATCCATCAATAAAATTCAAACTTTTATTTGCTCCGACAATCAATTTTTTTGCAAATACAAATGTCTTCTCGAAGATGATTTTATGTTGACGAATTATATATATTTTTTTGTTTTTCGATTAGATCCTGCAGTAGAATTGATCATGAATTCAAGCGATGAAAAAAATACATAAAAAAAGATACAAAAAAATATGGAATAATTTGAGAATCGAATATTTGGTCCAGGTCGCCGGACAGTTCGTCATGTTCGTCGAGAGAGCCGAGTCCGTGTGCCCGAGCACCTGAGAACATTCCGCACGCCCCAGTGATAAGAAGACAATCAACGACCGACGAAATTCTAATCGCGCGCGGTTTCAGGCGGCAGAGCACGACGGAGGAGATGATAAGGTGTCGCAACTTCAGACGTCAGAGTTCCCAAAGTGACGATACGGTAACAGCATTTTTACATCCAGAGTACACAAAAATTTGCACGAATTTTTAGATAATTCCGAAATTCCAATCCTACCGAAGGTATCGCCTCTAAATAAGGCGAGGAATTAAAAGATTTCTGAATTACCAACTGACGATTGATACCGCGTGTTTGATTTTTCGATAAAAACGAGAATTCAGAAAACACTCGTGACATGAGAACAATTTATGCACTTTACTTTAAGGTAGTTCGATAGCAAAAATTGTTTACTCAAGAAAATTTTAATTAAAAATTTATAATTTGCAGTTAAATAAAACAAATTGGCTAAAAAAAAGTCGAGTTGTTGTACTGTTTTATTTTTGAGAAGTTTTTTTGTTTAGGTTCAGGGATTTACTCATTTAAAAACGTGTTAAAAATCACAATTAAAATTATTCTACGAATTTTATGAAATCTTGTGAGCCAGTTCTTTAGGATCAAATAAGAAATTTTTAAGATTATTCTTCTTTATATTGTATACAAAATATTGTATATTTTATACATAAAAATGCAAATTTAATGCTTGAGAACTATGAAGAAAAAAAAATTGAAATTTGAAGTCTCCATTTATATCGTTATAAAGCATTTACTTAATTTTTTTTAATTGTAAATATTTTAATTTTGAACATATTTTTTATTTTGTATTGAAAAGGTGCAACGTTTGAGAGGACGGAGGGACAGTTCGGCCCAGATTACGGACGGCACATTCGCCTCGATGACGGTAGAAACGTCGAGTACGTTTTTCGACAGCAGTACCCAAACCGGTAAGTAAAGAGGGAAAAAAATAATAATTGCTCTGTCTTTCAAAAAAATATTGCCAACCCCTAAATAACTGATTGAAATAAATATCTACTTGACACAATCGTCCATTTTTTACCTCGAATTCCAACTAGACGATTTCTTTATGCACTGAGAAAAAAATGTAGATTTTTACTATATAAAGCAACAACTATACTGATTATTAGGAAAGTAAATATGTATATTTTCAAATCCTAGTTCATTATTATATTTTTAATATGTCATCAATCCTGACTTAAGAAAATTTAATTTTACTGTAGAAATATGTATTCAGTTATAAAATAAATGGTATTATAGTTGGTACTTTATTTATAGCAAAATTTATTATTGTAATTTCTCTCATTCTGCACAAATTTATATACTGATAGAAATCACTATAGTAGACTTTACCATAAAGTGACAACTATACTAATTATTTTAAAACTAAATATATTGTTATTACAGTAAAATAAAGTGTACTTAAAATAGGATTAAAATTAAATGTAATTGATTCTATAATAATGAGTGCACCGAGAGAAAAGCATGGTATAGATTTTATTACATAAAAATTACAGTTATATTAATTATTATAAAATTTGTATTTATTTTATTTAGAATCTGTCTTAAATATAAATCGTTTTCCTATTAAAATATACTTAATTCTAAAATAATTAGAATATTCATGACTTTATAATAAAATCTACACTGAGAAAAAATATTTAGTTATAATTTACGATATTTTTTAACTTCAACTTATCATTTATTTCCCTATCCACGACAAAAGTCATAGAAACAAAAATTTACTTGAATGAAATAAATGTCAAAGTAAAATGTATTTAATTTAATTTAGTCGATTCGACCAAACATTTTTTTCTCAGTTCACTATCGTAATTTCTCACATAGTTGTAACTCTTATATACCAAGATCGACCTGACATTGCTCTGAGTATGCACGAGAAAACTATCGAATGTTTCCACGATGAAGCACGAATTTATTCGGTCAATGCGAAATGTTTGAAAATGGCGGTTTGGGTCGGGATGAGTTCGGGGGTTGTTTTTTTGGCACGCGCCGGAGAGGTTGGGTAGCGACGCTTGCGCGTCTAGTGCGGGGGTGGCCGCGGGTTAGTTCGCGATGGGAAACGCTGGGGTGCACGTCAGTCGATAGGTGTAACCAGCGACAGGAGGAACGTCTGTCAAATCGGTGAGGATTTGACTCGGTGGGGCGGTGAGGGAGCGAGGGGCGAGATAAAAAGGAGAGGAGAGTGACGGTGTCCCGAGGAGCGAAATATGCGTCCGAGTGTCCGCGCTCCGGGGACGTTCGAAGACGGATAAACCGAGGGAGAGAGCGCGTGCATGGATGCGTGTAAGGCGCGGAGAGGGAGAGAGCGGGGTGGAATCCTCCGGAATTGATTCCGGAGGTAATCCTCGAAGGATCGGGAAAAGCTCGTCGTCGTATTGGGAGAGGGGCCTCGGGGTTGGAAAAATAGTCCGTGAGCGATCGGGGAGATCGAGCACGTGGCCAGATCGAATAAGCTCGGGGGGAGCGGATCGAGCGCGAGCTGCGCTCGATGAGAAAAACTATCGAATCGAGTCCGTCCCCCAAGGACGATCGTTTAAACACCTGGAAAATAGTCCGAGAGACGAAGCGAGCTCGTTGAAAGTTTGGAGAAACTGTGACACGTGTTACCATCTGGATATTTATCGTCCAAGTCGGACGAATCGTCGAGACGACTCCTCTCGCGAGTATCGGAGAATTCTGCCCGGAGGATAGATCGATCGTCGACGATGACGACGACGACGGGACGAGTCACGTGGACGAAAACAATGAACGATGATCAGTCTCGTCGCGTTTGCCCCGGGAGCCGTCCGAGCGACGATTCACGAGCGATCAAAGTCCGCGACGTTCGTTCCTCCCTCATCGCGTCATCCGTCGTCCCTGATAAAATTCCGGCGAATTCCGGAGTAACGAGACTCTCGTCGAATTTCGACGGACCCGACGTTGTTGTTTTTCCACGAGCATCGGATACCGCTCTCTTCCGGAACGATCCGACGTTCCGGTAGGTTTTTGCCGTGGGATTTCTCTCGCCGTCGCGAATCCCGAGGGGATTTTTCTCGTTTCTCTTAAGAGGATTTACCGGGGGGGGGGGTTCCGTCGATGATGGAAAATACGGGAGCGAGTGCTCGCGCGTGCAGTGGAAAAAAATAACGTTTCGGACTCGGGGAAAATAATAAATCGAAGAACGAGAGACGGAGAGAGGAACGGGAGAAGGAAAGAAAAACGGGAAGATATCCAGCCCTCGAGGAACGTGCAGCTACTCGCCGCGGTTTCGCCGCTAAATGTGGGCGCAACCACTTGTGGAAGCGCATTCCATCCCGCTACGACGAACGCGACGAGATTCGCGTCGCGCGCGCGAGACCGTCCGCTCTTTAGTGCCGGAAAACTTTTGAAATTGAAAAAAAAACTTTTGAGATCAAAAGAAATAAAAAAAAGATCGTTTCGGGAAAACACGAGTTTTTTAAAGGAATAGTGATTATTGAGGAAAAAACAAGCTTGGTGAACTCGTGCGAACGTTAAGACTTGAACATATTTAAGAAGAATACGTCCAGGCTCGGGAAGAGCTTTTAATTTTGTATTCATAGAATATTGACGAAAATATTCATCATCATCGGGGAGACGAATTTTTCAAAGGTAATTATGTTTTGTTGCCCTCTGGGTTTCGCTGTTATACTTTTTTGTTTGTTTTTTTATCACGCGAAGATTCCATTAGAGCACGAAAAACGGTAAATCTTCGTTTTCGTCGTATTTCCAGACAATATGGGAGCTCGTAAATACGAAACTTTACCAGTTTCTGAAACAGCCCGGGGACGTAATATTTCCGTGCGTGAACTTACCTTCCGCTTTCTTCGCATTTATCGCCGAGCGGATAAGTAGGTCGAAATAATTAATTGTTTATCACTCGGAAATTCAATTTTCTTATTATCGAATTTAGAGAAATGTAAACTGGATCCCGAACGACCGTACAATTTCGAATCTCTCGTAAACTTCGGAGCTGGTAATCTCAACGATATTCGTTTCAATGAAATTAAACTCCTACGATACAACGTCCGAGTCACGCACTCGACTCGAACGATTTCCCGATTCTGTGTGCACACACGAGAACGCATCTGAGCCTTTACGAGTCATTTGTATGTTTAATCGAATCGAAAACAATCAATGCCTCGCTGAATCGTCTTTTTATTTCAATTTTCACTTTAAACTATCGTATACTTTGATCATTTAAATACGATTCATTTATTTTCTGATCCGAAAAGTTAGAATTTTTATTTATTTCGTTCAAAACTTTCGCACTGCTGTCTATTTAAATCGTTTCTACTTCAATTCAAGTAAATTAATAATCTCAGTACTCACATTTTTTCTTAACATATTTCATTTTTTAACATGTTAATTCTTTATTTATCTCACACAAACCATAAATAATTATAAATAATATTTTTCGTATCTTATATTATTGAAATTAATTTAGAAACATTTTTTTCATTGTGTTAATTTACATTAATTGAAGCCACTTTTTAAATCAAAGATAAATTCGAAACGATTTTTTGACATTTCGAAAGTATTCACCCTAATTCGTTGTTTTTCAAATCTTTATGATTTTCCAGTGATTGAGTGAATAAAAAGTTTCACGTAACGATAAAAATCTGAGGAAGAATAATGAGATATTTTTCAACGATGAAGCGAATCAGATTTCCTTCTCGTGCATCAATTATAGAATAATTGAGACAGCTCGTGATAATCGAGAAGATGCTTCGATCAATGTGTTTTATTTAATAACGGGAGAACGGTACGCGATTTCGATAAGAATAAATCGTGAGATATCTTACGGTGATTCTTTGAAATAATTCGATCGGGTCGCGAAGGGTAAATCGTGACGAAAAGCAGTTTTGCAGCTCGCTTCGTCTCCCTGTCTCATTCTGGAAATAATAACAAAGCCAAGTACGCAGTAAAAGTGTAACGTTGCGACGTCCCTCATTCTCATCTTTAATTTTTTTCTCGCTCCCCGCTGCTTCTTTTCCCCATTTTCTCGCATTTCTATTTTTCCCGCTCCGTCTTTTTATCGCTCCGAAAATGCGATCACTTCCTCCGCGCTGTCAGCAACATTTATCTTTGACGGTTTTCTTTACTTTTTTTTTCATCTGTTTATACTTTTCTTCTTCCATCATTTTTTCCCTACATCTCTCACTCTAAGAATTTATCCCTCTCGTATTCCCATTGATCATAAAATGAATGATTGCGCAAGACGCCCGATTACGTCGCAAACAAGAATTTCCACTTTTAGATTACGAAAGTTCTCTTCTTCGTTTCGCCCCGTCGCCAACCCGTCTCGGAGACTCATTTTACTTCGGAAAGCTCCCTCTATTCCCTCGAGCATTACCTGAGAATATTTAATATACGTACTCTTACATCGACACGATTATAACCGTATATGATAATACCTTAAATAATAAAAACATATATTTTTGTAAATATATAGAAAAAGGTAGAAAACCTTTCACTAATGAGACCCCGATCGATCGATTACATAAATCATTTCTATCTCTCTTTTACATTCTCACCTTTCTTTTTGCTCGACTATGAAAAAAAATTGGAAGGACTTCACAACTCGTGAGAAAAGAAAATCAATAATATATTTTTCTTATTTCTATTGGACTTGTTTTATTTAAAAAAATATTAGATCGTATCTAAAATTCATACGTATTTTATTCCTAGTTACAAGCCAGGGAAAAGTGATTACTCGTCCCTGGTAATCAAGCAAGTCATTTCACGACTGTTGTATCATTAAGGAAACTTTGAATAATTTAATTGAGAAAGCGGTGACATTATTTGGCTGTACGTAACGATACCTGTCACGAAGAAATCATTAATTTTTATTGAATTATTAATTTTTATTAAATTATATTAAAATATAAAAATGTCTAAGTAGATTATAAAATAAGGGAGTTCTGTCACAATAGTATTTTATTTTTATAGTATAATTTTCAGCATTAATTTTTTATATCAAATTTTTTTTTATAGTGATAGCAATTTTCTATGGAATTTCTTATTTGTACAGATGTTCCTTCACATGATGCTCAAAATATTTATTATTGACAATTATAACTTCCTGTTAACGTTCCCTAAAAGCTCATGCTAGAATTTCTTATTTACAAAATTACATATCTAAATTTTTAGGTAGTAAAACTTTCATTTGATTTAAATTTTATCCCACTGATTTCACCATTCGTTTATACGATCAAGAAACTTTTGAAATGCTTTATCTAAGTAGAAATACCGAAAGTATGAGAATTATTCATTGAAAAGAATCAATAAAAACTGATATAAAGACAACCGTTTGTGACTATAATACCAATCAATACTCAGGAAATAACGAACGCAATAAATAATAAATTTGGTATCGAAGAACGACTATTTTAATTAAAAAGAAAAAGATTTTATAAAACTTTGCTTGAGAAAATAACAAAAAAAAATTAGTATACTTATCTGTAGATAAAATAAAGAATCGTTCGTGACTATAATACTAATCGATACTCGGGAAATATAACGAACACAATAAATAATCAATTTGGTATCGAAGAACGACTTTTTCAATAAAAACAAGATTTTATAAAACATTGCTTGAGAAAATGACAAAAATAAAAAAAAATTAGTATATTTGTCTGATAATAAAATGAAGAATGGAGGAAATATTTGAGAAAAAAAAAGTTAGCATGATCGTATCGATTTTTCAAGGGGCAAACATAATGGGGGAGAGTGAATTATTTTCTTTTTTTTCGGTGTTAGAGAGCGCTTTTTCGTTCTCCAATTTGTGTCCAAGTGGTAGAGATGAAATGAGAGAGGTAGATAGATAGTGGGAGGGAGGATGGAGTTTCGAGGAGGGTGTATGTATGAAATGACGCTTTTCGACGAGAACTCTCGAGACGAGCCACTTGTAGACTGCGGTCTCCCCCAACTTGACGACAACGACGACAGCGAGCGAGCAGGGAGACAAGAGGGAATGTTCACTTGAATTACAAGAAGAACACCTACACGTAAAAATAAAAAAAAACACACACACACACACACCGAGCGACATCAAAGCAAGAAGTATCTAGATTAGCATAAAAGGAGACTCGAAACTTCGAGTATTATTCAATTTGATACGGGGATTACTTCACTCGAATTGAATCGTTTCGCATTGTTTCCAACCAAACGCTCTCTTCGGCACTCTATTTTTTTAATCCCGTATAAAAACGAGAGATCTCAGACCAAAAAATACCGAAAAATATATACATATTTATGAAAATAATTCGCAAAAACTGGAAATAAATTTAACAAACACGTGGCAGAGTAGATCTTTTACATTCGAGACTCCAAAACTTTTTACTTTATCTACTTATCTGGTATGATTTACGCTCGGAAACATTATTATGTTTAATTACTTTCAATTTTTTCGTTTTGCTATCACTTACGAAATTTCAACTTTTATCTTGCATAATTTCGTTACTGAAACTTTCGCTATCGAATCTTTTTTTACCATTCTGAAAATGTAAAAGTTAGCCCTTTTTGGAGCAGTCTAATATTGATGTTACGTGGGCGGAAAGTGGAGATTTGCTGGCAACCGCGAGAAAAAGGGAAAAGAGAAAAAGTGAAATCCTGCACGTATAAGAATCTTGCACGGACCGCGGGAAAATTTCATTATTGAATAATCATGTCGAGATATGAGAAAAAAAAAGAAGAGAGGAGAAAAAAAGAGGGAGAATTAAATGAAGTGGAGCGAAAGAGAGAGAAGAAAATCGCGATATTGGGTGCGAAACTCGGCGAATGTGGAATTTGTGGAATTCTGATGAATTATTTGAGAAGAAAAGGGCTGGTCATCGATTCGTTATGTGCACACGTACGGGCGATTCTCCGCGCTGTTCATCTCTCGCGAACTCGTTTTCTCTCCGGCGTTCGTCCCGCTCGATCGATTATTGACGACCCATTAAATTATATCTCAAGCCTGTTCTCGATTTCTTTATTATTTGTCTTGTTTTTTCTCACTCGTCCTCGCCCTGACAAAATATGTAATTTTATTTTCATCCACATCCCCGAATGATCGCAAGGCCGTTTGACCTTTTGTCGACGAGCAGAATATTCCTCGGATCGTCAACACCGCGGCGTATTGTACCATTTTTACCATTTTTTACAATTCGCGTGTATATCGTATATTAAAAGACAAGATTTTTAATTAAAAAATCGGAATATATGGAGTATGCGCTTAAAAAAACAACAAAATATCAATTTAAAAATGTCAAAAAGGAAAAAGCGACCGTTGAAGGGGTACATCTTTCGATTTTTTTTCGTAAATCTTCAAAACATGATAACTTCTAAAATAATTGATATTTACATTAACATAATTCTCGATAATAATTGTAATAACGAAAATGATAATTATTCGAGGCGAAATCCAAAAATTCATATTGAATGAGCCAAAAAACTGACTTTCGGATCAGTTTTTTGAATTTTTCAATATGAATTCTTGAAATGCGCCTCTAATAATGATCATTTTCGTTATCTACGGGAAATTTCCGATCGAATAGGCTCTTAAAACCAATAAACAAAATTTGAAGAAATTTGGTGAGTTACACTGGGTCTCCCGGACTCATGAAAATTTCAATTAGCGATATCTTTTCGTTATCTTGACCAAATCCATTTTATTATGGGTGGTTTTTGAAGATTTTTGCAAAAGGAAGCGAATGGCGTTGGAATCACGTTGATTCATCAATTTTTCAAAAAGTTATCAAGCCCTGAAGATTTTTGAAAAAATGGAAAGGGGTATACCTTCAAAAATTGGCAAAATTTTTCAAATTTTTTTTATTGATTTTAAGACCTTATTCGATCGGAAATTTCCCGTAGACAACGAAAATGCTACTTATTCGAGACGCAATTCAAGAATTCATATTGAAAAATTCAAAGAACTGATCGAAAAGTCAGTTTTTTCAATTTTTCAATATGAATTCTTGAATTTCGCCCCGGATAAGTAGCATTTTCGTTATCTACGGGAAATTTCCGATCGAATAGGCTCTTAAAATCGTGAAAAAAAAATTTGAAAATTTTTGCGAATTTTTTCCATTTTTCCAAAAATCTTAAATAGCTAATAACTTTTAAAAAAATTAATGAATTAACCTGATTCCTTTTGCCATTCGCTTCCTTTTGCAAAAATCTTTAAAAATCACCCTTAATAAAATTGATTTGGTCATGATAAAGAAAAGATATCGCTAATTGAAATTGTCAAGGGTTCACGAGACCCAGTGTAACTGACCAAATTTTTTGAAATGTTTTAAATTCGATTTTAAGAGCCTATTCGATCGGAAATTTCCCGCAGATAACGAAAATGATCATTATTCAGGGCGAATTCCAAGAATATATATCGAATGAGCCAAAAAACTAACTTTTGGATAAGTTTTTTCTATTTTTCAATATTCATTTTTGGATTGCGCCCACATATAAGTAACATTTTCGTTATTTACAGGAAATTTTGCGATCAAATATTCTATTTTATAAAAGACATGAAGTTCATAATCAATTCATCAGAATATAGAGCGTATTATGCGAGGTTATATGAAATATGCGCCTAGAAGAATCGCAAAATATGAATTCAAACATGTCGAAAAGGAAAAAAAAGTGGCCGCGTTGTTGCTCGTTGTATGAAGAGATCGAAACTATCCTCCGTGGAATATTCTTCAGATTTTTTTTGTTTAAACTTGTGAGACAAATTGCATCGCTCGCAGTACAGCGGAATTCGCTTTGATGAAGAAAATGTTGTTTGCACGGGAAAAAAGAGGAATCCCGAGGGAGAATTTCGCGATGTAGCGTCTCAGATTCTCCTTTTACTAGGGAAAAATTTGAATTCAGAGATAAGTTTCCACGGGTTCACAAAGGGAGTGAGAAAAAAGGAGGATATAGGAATAGAAAAACGGTCGTAGTGACAAAAGAGCTCAGTCACGAGAATTCTGATGGTGGGGTCAGGATAATGCTTCGAGCATCGTTATCCTTTCTCCCATCGACCTACTATTTTTCCTAGTGTTTTTCCTCCCTTTTTATCCTTTCCCATCTCTACCGAATTATTCCATCAAAAGGGCAAAAATGAGAAAAACGTATTTCGAACTTTGTCAGAGCCTTTTCCCCATACGAATCAAAACTCAATTTCGAATACTCGACGAAAAGCTTTCACGAATTTCCGCGAAAAAAATTGTTCTCTAATTATACCCAAAATACGAAATATATTTAATTAAAAAATAATAAATTAATAAATATGTAATTAAATATTTAACAAATAAAGATTTTAACATTTTTCTTGGTATTCTTTAGTTTTTTTCTTAATTTAAATAATTTGTGTCTTTCGTGTTTCAATGAAGAACCATCGCCGCTGTACGACAACAATCACTATCACGAAGAGTGCCTGAAATGTAACAGCTGCACCCTCAACCTGACAGGACCGAATCAAAAAAGAGCGAGACGGTGAGTAAATATGATGGAAGCGTGATATTAGTTATACAGCACAGCTCGATTATTGACTCTTATGAAATGAAAAAGAGAGAAAATGAGAGAAGAAAGAATAAAAATAGGAAAAGAGTGACCTGAACGCTGGCTATACAGTGTGTCTCTTTTCTCTGGGGCAAACGAGAAAAACTACGTAAATATTTGATTCAAGTATTTGACGTTCGATCTGTCAACACTGGGACAAGATTGAGAAAAAAAGAAACAAAATTTGATTTTTTTTGCACATACTGCTGATCTTTTTGATAATAATTTTTACCAATTTATAAATGACTAAAAAACAGTGGTTGTGGTCGAAATAAAAATGTGTATGCCTTCGAAACGTTTTGTGAAATAAGTTCTTCTAAAAATATTATTTTTTTTTCATTTGAGAATATTATTTTGAGAATAAATTTGGTACAGATTTGTCAATTTTCACTCTTTCAAAGTTTTTGCATTTTACTGACAGGTTCAAGAATCAGATACTCTGCGATCTGCACTTTGCAGACGTGGCGCTGATGGAGTGCTCGGACTTCATGCAGCAGTTGCGCAGCTTCAAGCCACAAAGTTTAGGCTGCGCAGTTGCAAGAAGAAAATCGTCGACGACCCTCATTTTTCCACTTCCACCTCAAGCATGCTCAGGTAAAAAAGTCTTGTTACACATTCTTTCCAATTCAATCTTCTACTTTCAGGAATCAATTTTCAATTTTCTTTCAATTTTTCAATATGAATTCTTGGATTTCAAATACCAAATCAAATAGGCTCTTAATTTTTTCAAAAATTTTCAAGACGCAATGACTTTGTAAAAAATTGATATATTTTCATAAATCCGACGTTTTGCAAAAATCCTTAAGAATCACCCACAATAAAGTTAATTTCGTTAAGAGAAAGGAAAAATATCGCATACTGAAATTACCATAAGTCTACGAGACCCAGTATGAGTAAAAAAGGTCTGATCGATCAAGATCTTGAAATCGAAAAAAAAATTCTGAAGGGAACACTACAGTCCTTTCCACTTTTGCGAAGCTTTGTAAGAAACAGAACAATAAAATGAAAAATTCGTTTTGCAATTTAGTCAGGAAAAGTGAATGGTACAATAGGTCTGAAAATCGTCAAATTTACTGAGTTATATAGAGTCACAATAAAATATTTCAATGCTTCATCTTTCATACACAAATATATCTATAAATTTTGAATGTACAGATGCTACGTGGTATGACTGCCAAAAATGTATTAAATTGAGTCATAAAAGGAAAAAATATCGTCGCAGCTCTTGAATTAAAAAATTCCCAACAAAGGGTACAAGACTGTTGATTTGTAGAACAAGAGCCAAATATTGGGGCGACTTGGAGGGGAAATTTTATTTCGTTTGACGAATATTTTTGAGAGAAAGAAGGAAGCAGCGAAATAAAAATAAAATGGGAGACCGAATAAAACAAAGAGACTTGTAAAGAGAGAAAGAGAGAGAAAGGGTGGAAGGGAAGGAAGGAGGAAGGTTCACAAGTGGGGAGGAAGGGAGAAAAATCCACAGGTGGTTGCTGGGACAGAGTTTTGCTCCTGCACGAGTTTCACGTTTTCCGCGAAAGGGAAAAACTCAAGGTCAAAAAAAAGAGAGAGAGAGAGAAAGATCCTCAGTAAATATTCGCTTTTCACAAAACTTTTTTTCCCCACGAAACACATGTATAAATAAGATAACTTTTAACACAAACGTATATTGACTTTGTTAATACTTTCGGCCGTTTATTAAAGTTTTCTTTTTTCGTCCGAGGAATTTCGTGAAAAAAAATACAAAGGGCAAGAGCTGAGAGAGGAAAGGAGGCGAGAAATCAGCGCTGATTTTCTGGAGTGACAAACCGTCCCGGCCGGTTCACTCTAAGTTCGAATACCGAGCCCTGTGCAAATAAACAGCTTGGTGTTCTACCTTACAGTGACTCGTCCCCGACACCGCTGCGCGACGTCCACGATTTTGGGCACAGACGTCTTGCGAGCAAAATCGATCTGTACTTTTTCCTCGAATTGTTGTGCGACGGTTTCAGGAAGCTCCGTCGACGATCCAGAGACAATGGCGGAGGGAAGAATAAAAGAGCCGAAAAATATCGCAGGAAACAAGCGCGCTCGGGCGGAAATAAACGTAAAAACTGTCCTTTCCCGATCGAGGCACATCTTTTTACCCCCAGAATATGTGCAGAAGCGAGAAAAACGGACGAAGCTTGACGACGACGACGACGACGAGGAGGAAAAGAGAGCATATTATCGGGAATGGGTGATGCTGAAGTGGATGCCAGGGGGGTGTTCCGTGACGACGAAATCCTGCTCAGGCTTTTCCCTCATTTTTTCCACCCCCTCGTTCTTTTTTTTTCTCTTCCAGACATATACTCTCCAATTCCTATCCCTCTTTTTTCTTCCTCTCGTTCCTACCCCGCGATGTCTCTTCCCCCCCAGTTTTGGCCTCGCTTTCGATTTTTCTCGCGAGCAAGCACCTCGGTCACGAATCCCGATTATTCGCATTACGGAATTCTCCAAGCGTGAATACGTCCGGAGCGGGGAATACATTAAATGCCTTGCGAAGCGAGAGATTAGTGAAAAAAGGGCGCAAACTCGGCGTCGGAGCGTCGGGCCCGAGTTGACCGAGTTTCCCTTCTCGCGCTTCGTCTCCCTTTATTGTCCCTTTTTTATATTCTTTATTATACTCGGGCAGAAAGCGAAACATATTCGATGGCGATCCGCTTGAAAATTATTCCTTCGAGATAAATATTTCTTCTCCTTTATTCCTTCTCTCTTCTCTTCTCCCCCCCCCCACCTTGTCCCTTATACTCTTCATTATTTATTTATTTATTCATCCGCGAATAATCCCGACGAGCTTCACTCCTTCTTTCGTCACTCGTGCAAAACCGATTCTCACTTTCTACATAGAAAATTTTTCATTTTATTCGCCATTCGTATTTCATTCGTACTTTCGTAAATGTAGTAAAAAAAAATTACGAGGCACAAATTTAAATCACGTTTCATTCGTTATTGGTAAATGAACCAAAAAAAAATTCCCGAAGCACATATTTATTCAAAATAATACATCTTAATTGAAAATTAAGCTCAATAAATATCCCAAGGAATCTAATCCGTAGAAATTATGCCAGAGAACGAACGAATAAATATTCATCGAACAAGTTTAACGTGCTCTCTTTTAATTAAAAAATATAAAATGAACTGAAATAGATAATTAATCAAGCAAGATTAGAATGTTTTAATGATTTTTTGTTTTTACTTTTAAAATACTTTTTAAAAAAATAATCAAACGACTTTGATGAGAAAGTTCGAAATAAAATTTGTTGAATGTTTTTTCTCATAATCTTATACGGTTCTTCGATGCTTTCGTTAAAACTTTTTTTTTTAATGGAAGTGGATACGAGTTTTTTTTTCTTGAAAAAAAAGGGATAACGATTATTCGTCGGGTGAGCCGAGAAATCCACAATTTCCTAGGGACCCTCTGAAGGGTCGAAGTACTCTCGTCAAGGACCCTATCTTCTGCTTCTAATCAAACTTTGCTCGTCGCCGAAAAAGGACAATAAATGAGAGCGCCGAGGAAAATGAGCAACGAGCGAAGGATACTCCTCCACCTCCTTTCTTTTTCTTTCTCATTCTTCCTTCCCGCTGTGCGCTCCATAAACACGAATGGATCAATCTTGCTACTCAATTAGCTCCGGGAGAGAAAAAATTCTTTGATTGATCGGATAAGAAATCAATGCTTCGCTTTTTTATACGACAAAAAAAAACGTAAAGAGAAATTCCTCAGTTTATAACACAACGAGAAGAAATTGTACAATTTCATTAAATTACGACATTAATTTAAAATTTTTAATCTAATAACACTTAAATTTTAAGTAGATACCGAGTACTGGCAGGAATTCTTTTTATTTTGTAGATTTTTTCAGTTACTCGCTTTTTTTAATTACTTAAAATTTTTTATTAACTATTTATAACTTCTTAAATCGAATCGTCAATATTTTTAATTTAAATATTATCATTGTTAATTTTTTTTAATATCGTTTAAATTTTTAAAAAATGATTACATTCGAACTTATAACGACGTAATCATAAAAAATGCAAAAATAGTGACAATCAGATCATTGTCAAGTCAGTCAAAAGTCAGAAAGCGAGTTTGAGAATATCGTGACTCTTGCAGATTTTAAAGTAACTATAATTGTGTATATTCGTAATTAAATTTAGTTTCATAGGATAAAAATGAAAAAAAAAATTATTTTTTTCCCATCAAATGATATTGAATTATTAGCAATTGATGAAAATTAAGGAATTTTTCTTCAATAGATGAATTTTGTCAAGAGTTTCCGCACAATTTTACCCCGACGCCTGGTTACTGGATCGAGTGTTCGCGGCAGCAGATTACGCCGGACAAATTGTGGGACGAGAGTGAGAGTGATCGGGAAGTGACAGACCCGGAGCAGGCGGAGGACGATTACCAGAGGATGAAGCAGCGAAATGACTTTTGTCTATTCGAGGAGAACGATGAGGTGGACACGGACGACATCCCGAGGAAAAAGACGACGATCGAGGAACAGTGGGAAAAGAATCAGGGCTTCGAACTGACCTCCGTCGAGCAGGAGACCTACGAAAAATATTTTTACGGCTCTGAGCACTGGAACTATTTCACTAACGACGAGGACCTCGGCCCTGTCATTCTCAGCTTCAAGCCACAAGCCATCAATGGACGAGACCAGTTTCGAATTCTTCTCAGAGCCATCAGTTACACCACCCACGGACTCATTCCTGCTAGCTGTGTTTTTGCTGATAGGTAATTCACTTTTAGCAAAAACAAAAACATTATTTATCCTCACTTCAATCTTTAAGCAGTGTTTTTAAGTGTGTATAAACGATATTTTTTTAAATTTGAGAATTTGATGATTTTTTGATATTTTGTTCTTAATAAGCGTATGAAATAATGTGCCAAATTTGAAATCGTGTTTTACAGAATGGTTTAAGAGTTATCCAAGTCCATAGTTGATAACATTTAACATTGCTTCTTATGGAGAATTCATAAATTTGAACTAAATGCAAATTTTAAATTATATATGAGATTTATGTATTTGTAGTTTGTTTATTTGTTTGATTGTTTTCTATAAACAGTCATTTCAAAACGTTTTACTATAATTTTTTAACTTTTTAAACAATAAAAAAAGTTAAAATTATTGTTAAAATGTGCTCAAGTTACTAATTGATGGTCAAACTAAGACTCAAAAAATTGGCAATTTTTTTTAGCAAAAGCCAGAGTCTAGATTTTACAAATTTAACGTCAAGAATTTAATTTTTCATTCAAACTTTCATTTTATGTTATTTCCAAAAAAAAAATCATTAAAAAATCATTAAAATAATATACATAATTTGTATATTATAAAATTTTGTATTGGAAAGCCTGAGATGAAAAAAGAATCGTAAATACACAATTAATTTAGGTACATTCGAGAAGACGTTGTGAAGAGTTTGGGCAACGAAGTGAATCTAAATCCGCCCCTGACTCTTGGCCAATTGCCGGACACGCCGGAGGAATTATTGAAGCTGGATCAAGTGTTCATAAAGTCGGAATTGAAAGTCGGGGTGATTTACGTGCGGGAGGGACAATACACGGAGGAAGAAATTCTGGACAACAACGAGGGTTCTCCGCTGTTCGAGGAGTTCCTTCAGATATTGGGTGACAAAGTGAGACTCAAGGGCTTCGACAAGTACAAAGGTGGACTCGATACTGTTCACGATCTCACCGGATTGTATTCCGTCTACACCAATTGGCGAGGAATTGAAATTATGTTCCACGTTTCCACGTTATTGCCATACGAGAAAAACGACTCGCAAAAGGTAAAAAAAAAGAAATACATACGAAAAATGTAGTTGTTAAAAAAATTAATAAAAATGTGAAAATCGTAATAATATCAATTTGCAAATATATACTATATAAATTTATATTTTTTACTTTTTTAATCTATACGTATTTATACCTTTTTAATAATATTATAAGTACTTATATTAAATTATATATTTTTAATATTTATGTCGAGTATAATATTTTATTAATTTTTGAGTATTAGAGAATTTCACACGATTATATGATTTAATATGTGTAAATTTTTACGTATGGATTTTTCAATTGAATATAGTTGCAAAGAAAAAGGCACATTGGAAACGACATCGTCTGCGTCGTTTTTCTCGAAGCTGATGGCACGATGTTCAACCCAGCTTGTATAAAATCACACTTCCTTCACACCTTTATCCTCGTGAGAGTGAGTCCAAAGATAAAGATGAAGGTGACGAAGTACGAGATTTCAGTGGTCACGAGAGACGAAGTTGGAGCTTACAAGCCTTATTTGTGGGAGCAGAGTGTCTTCGAAAAGGGTACTAATTTTATTCATCAATTACCCTCAATTTCTATTTTTAATTTTTTTTTTGTAATTAACAGTAGTGTTTATTTTATCAGGGCCGATGTTTCGAGAATGGATTTTAACGAAAATCGTGAACGGTGAACGAGCGAGTTACTCGGCGCCTAAATTTGCGAGAATGCAGGAAAGAACGAGAAGTCAAATGCTCGAGGACATTGTGGCGAATTTGGCGAATCACGCGGAAACGGGACAAATTCCGAAACCATACAGGTAAAAAAAAGCATAGTGTGGACTTTTGATTTTGACCAAAATGTCAATTAAATCATTTTGTGCTCGTCCTATTATTGATAAATTTGATTTATTGACAAAATTTAAATAACTCATAAATTAATAAATAATAATTAATAAAATAATCATTAATAAATTAATAATTATTTCAATAAATATTATTTATTAATAATATTAATTTTATTCCTTATCTGCATGCTGAATAGTTAATTTTCGTTTCGTTTTTAAGGCGTGGTTCGTGGCGACCTATCGGGCACATGAGACCGTCCTCGCCTCTTCTCGACTCCGTGAGAGATCAATTCGAGGATTACGATCAACTCGCGAAAGACTTTACCCGAGTTTTTCTCAACAATGCAGCAAACATCGAGCTGCACGCCAATCTCTTCGACGTTTCCTTTCTTGTGCCAGGACAGCAAAAACAAAAAGTTCGATTTATTGGAGTCAGAGCCATTCTTGGAGTTAGAAGCAGGTTAATGCACCCTTCATCCAATTATTTTTTAACAAAAGAAGGAATTTCAATTTCCATCGTGTATATATCTTCTACATGCATACATAATTTTTTGTCATGACTTTAAAATACGAATTTATATGCTTTTCTTAATTTTTCTTCGTAATAAATTTTATTTTACTTTATTTATTTTATTGTATTTATTATATTTGCTTTATCGTGTGAAAAATTTTAAAATGTTGGTTTTTGATGAAAAAACTGACGTTTTGTTTAATAAATTATTCATTATTTTTTCAGAGTATTTCAAGAAATGCTCTATGGGATTCAAACGGGTTTTGGCAGTCCCCAAGTCCCGGTCGCCGATTTACTATCAAGGCCCGCACCGACCCTGCTCAGTCCGCAGAAGGCGAAGAGCTCGAACTATCTCCAAGTTCCGGATATGGACAGTTCTAGGTACGTTTCGATTTTCGATTATTTTCTTCAAGCTCAAAATAATAATAAGAAAATAAAAGTGGCTATAATAATGAAGACTACATTCGGTGAGGCGAATTTATTCTCGATGTATCAATTTTTCCATTGATCTTTATATCGATTTTTCTCTATATATAAATGTACATTTTTTTTCTTGAAATTTATTCACGGCACATCCATGTCTCCTATCCTTACGGCACTGCATGATTTTTTGTATTTATATACTTTTATTATACAAAATTTAAATGTCGACTTTTCGATACTCATTGTGGGCATGATTTTTTTTCTCACAATTATATATCCTATCACTGAAAGTCCAAGAAACTTTTTTCAACGTTTTCTCATTGTTTTACAAATATTATTGCGATGCAAATAATTGTTAACTTTTTGATAATGGAATTTGAAAATTGGTCGATTGGATTCTGTTTCGTGAATTATCACTTTGTTAAATAAAAATTAAATTTTGCATGTTTCGATTTTAAACGGAACATATATATAAATTCCAAAATTCCCTGTACCCGAGTCTCTGTCCTTTGCTCGTTCCTTCATCCCCAATGAAATCCCAGTGGGGGATGAAAAATTCTGACTCCGTAACCCGAGGTGCCAACCCTAGCGTTTCTGTGAGATACTCGTTCTCATCTGTTTAGGCCCAAAAGTGTACCGTCCTCACCTATGGTGAAACGGGCTTTCTCGAGGCTGGGAAACATCACTGCCAACTTTGGACGGAGCATGCGAAAACACGGCAGCAATTTGCACAGCGACGATCGAAAGCGTTGGGCCAGCGCTCAAGATTGCAGCAGTAATTTTTTTTTTCATTATTATACGTAGTGGATAATTATGTAAAACATTTTTATTAATTTAAAAAATGGATAAAATATTTTTTTATTAAAAAGAATTTTGTCAAATATTTTATAAAAATTAAATATATAATATTTTTTTTAGTAAAAAAAAGTTTTTGTCGAATTATATTGTAAATGTTTGAATAAATGAATGTTTTTTCTCACTTTATTCATATAGATAAGGATCCAAAAGAGAAGGAAAAGCAAAATCAGTCATTAGCAGTTCCAAGATTGAGCGTGTGTGCCGATGCTCAAAAAATCGATCGTGCCAAACTTGCCCAAACGGAGGTAAATATTTTTTTATCCATATATAGAAAATACGGTTTCATTAAAAAATAAACAATCATTAATAAGGTAAATGTCTCGATAGTTGGAAATCAAAGGGTTTTTCTACTTTATGTTAATTTTTTAAATATTTCAACAAAAAAATCTGCTTAAAAATAACATCCAAAATACTGTTCCATGTATTTTAGGGATTCAAAACCTATCTTGTGTCTTAATTAAAACATTTTGTCCTACTGAAATTTAGTAAATGTCCAATATATGAGAAGCAAAATAGTTGATCACTACGAAAAATACTTGTATGAAAAAAAAAAATAATTCATACATTTATATGAGAGAAAAATAATTGAAATATTAAAATAGTTGAACGCTAAGAAAAATACATGTATGGAAAAAAAATGCATACATTTATATTGAGAGAAAAATAATTCTCTATAAAAAAAAGAAAGTTTCCTTCAAAATTTGGGACATGTCTAATAATTGGAAAGTTTGCCTTATTAAGAGAGAATAAAAATGTTTTTTTTTTCTTAGTTCGACATAATCGAGTTCGATCCAGAGACGTTCAGGATTCTTCTGGATTATTTGCACACGGGCTCGTGTCCTTTGACTTGCAGCAACATTCCGGGTCTGATATGCGCCGCGGAGCATTACGACTTGCCCGAACTTTTGCAAGCGTGCTTCCACCATGCTAAACAATTTTTGCGAATCGAGATCGTTTGCGTAATGCTGTGCGCTTTGGAAAATTATTACTGGCGTTACACGTCGGCGACCGAGCTCGTGAACATGATTCTCGCCTTCGTCGAGACTCGGGCTTACCAATTGTTTCAAAATCCGGACTTTCTCACCCTGAGCGAGTCCATGGTACAGACGATAATGTGCCGGAGCCTCGAAGTCGTCGAGATTCGAAAATTCGAGGCGATGCTCAACTGGGCGAAACATCGAATAAAAACGAAACCTTCCAAAGTCGACGCCAAACTCGAGTTCAAGTGCATCATGGAAAGACTCAGCAAAGATCTCAAATTGTACAGAATTACACCCCAAGAACTTATCAGGGTAAGAAAAACATTTTTTTTTTTTTCATTAAATGTGTAAGCGATATTTTTTGAATTTTTCATCAATTTTTTGTTATTTTGTTCTTAAACTTGTGATTAAATTGTGCACCAAATTTAAAATCGTTTTACCGAATAGTTTAAGAGTTATCAAATTCTTATCGGATTTTACGATTATAAAAATTTACTTTCTACTGGGATTGTCTGTCCCATACATTTTAAAAAAATCAAGAGTAGAAAAAAATTCTTTTTCTGAGTCAATTATTAATCTAAAAACCAAGTGAAACTTTCTCATCCCATATATTTTAATTGATTAATTTTTTAAATTAGTTCTATGCAGTTAAAACTAACTAAAACCGATCGATTTTAGTTTTAACTAAAACTAATTTCAATACAATTATTTTAAATCTGAAACTACCTTAAAAAATGCACTTTTTGATGCACAGTCTTTGAAAGAGCATTTCAGATATCGAATAAATAATTATAATCATTGTATTGAATTAAATTTTAGATCGTTTTACCATCGAAAGCGATCAAGAACGAACGAATCTTGGAAACATTGATGTACCAGGCGCAGACAGGAATATACAGAAACGTGGAAGACTATCTCGAGGATTATCGAAAGAAAATTCACAATCAGGACAGTTTCGATTATGGAACGTAAAATCGAAACTCATAACGTGGAGGCACTTTTTCACACCTCAAGAAATTTCACCGATGGATGATCTCCGTTTTTCTGTTTTTCAAGGAAAAAATTTGTGACTCGAGAGAGAAAAATGTCCCTTGAAACCGAATGTGTTTTTATGACGACGAAAATCAGGCAATATCGATCAAGTCAACGATCAAGCAAACAGAATATCGACGAGGAAAAATTCTTAGGGCGCTGGCGCCGAACAAACTCGATATATTCGTGAATCATGATGTGACAATTAATCAATAACTCTCGATTAAGCGGGATGTAATTTTAGGTGTCAAATAAAATGAGAATGTCAGTCAGTTCATCTCGAATGAATATAAATTCCGATCGTTTATTCGAGCAATTAAAAGGTCGAATATTGAAGTTATTTTTTTCGTTGAATTACAACGTAAACGTTTATTCTCGATTTCACTAATTCTCCTATTTATTTTCTTCATTTTTTCAATTAATTTTTACTGAAATGCTCATTTTAATTGCGGGCTTTATATCGAAGAACCATTGTCCAGACCTTTTTTCTGAAGAACAGATTTTTTGCTGATCAATCTGCCATTCGAAAATTGAAAAATCTTTTGATTCGAAAGTAACTCACATTTTTCATTCAGTATAACAGTCAGTCAGTATGAACTTTACGAAAAAAAAAAAAAAACATCAGGCACTCCCGTCACTCGGGACTTGCGAGGGCCACGCCCGTCGTTCGGGTAGAAAAAAATTCGTGTCAGTCACGCGAAAGATTGTATTTCTTCATTAATGAAATTTTTGTCAAACACGAAATTCCCTTACAACTATTTTTCCATCAAAATTAAACGTAACACGAAAAAGTCCAATCATAAAATTTTCTTTGAGAATAGTTTCCAGCGATAGAAATATTTCTTTAAAAAATAAAACTTTGGCTGGGTCTATTTCTGCTACCAGGAAATTTCTCGCACGTGTTGAAACGTCATTATCGATAATCTTTTTATCGCGTGATAAGATCGAAATAATTATTTTTTGAAAAAAGAAAAACGAATGGGAACGACAATTTATTTCATAGTTGCTAATAAATGTTTTTTCACTTGATAAAAATCTTGCTGCGTTTATCAACTTCCAGCTAATTTAATTCCGTGACATCGTGTTCGGCAAACCCGTAAATAAGACGTGCGTGATTCCCCATGAGTGTAGATCGAGGGGTGTGGTGGAGGACTCGAATCGAGAGAAATTGCTGGACAATGAACTTTAAATGTAAATAGGAATAATTTTAAAAGAATTAGCTGGGGAAAGCACAGGTTGTTTATTATCTTTTCGTTGAGTAATTTTTCATGGTTACTTCGTTTCATGGTGACAGAAAAAAGGAATCTCTTCAAAAATGGGCATAGAGTAAACTCTTTTTCAAAATTTCTTTTGTTTGTTTGTTTTTTTTTAAATTGCTTTGACGTGGAGATGTTAACTGACGGTAAGAAAAACCGAACTTTTTTTTTCGTGACGAAATCGAGATGCAGAGATGAAATAAATAATAAGAGAACAAAATGGCAAACCAAAAGTGCGCAATAGTTTAGACGAAAATGCATAAATATAAATATATAAATATAACGTACGCGTACATAATGATAAGCTAAATTATTTTAAAAATTACGAAAAAGTGAATTTTTGTAGGTTTATCTCCGGTCGACGAATGAATCAGGATGTGTTCCGTATAAAGGGCGTTTCATGTCGACTGACGTGGGTTTATCAAATTTTCGTTGATTTTTCGTTTCAGAATGAAAATTCATTGAATTTTCCTCAATTATTTACCCCGCTCCGATTTTCTTAGATAATTTTCATGGGCAATTTTTCGTTTTTATTTTTTACTTCCTTAAATGATGCGGATCGATTAAAAAAATTTCGTGCCAAATTTAATCTGAGCTTGCCAAAGTTTTCATCAAATATTTCGACATTGAACGCCCTCTATACGAATAATCGCACATTGAAGTCGTAGCTGTTCAAGAGAAAATGCGAGAGAGAGGAAAAATAGCGACGAAGTGAAAGCATCGAAAAATAGAAGCGAGCGAAAGCTGTCCGACGATCTACTACGAATGATTTTGAAACTCGATGGTCGAGAGTAAAAAAAAAAAGAAAAATAAGAAATCAATGGCTGGCAAAGGCTAAACGTGACAATCTGTACTATAAAAAAATTACTGATAAATGAAGGAAGAGATGAGAAAGTAATTCTGAGAGAAATAAAAAAAAATTTTGTGCTGAGCGTGAATTTGCGTAACAAGGAGAGAAACAAAAAAAGTGTAATATCTATAGAGTCGAAGCGCGGATTAGACATGACGAGCAAGACGATATATCGACAGTGTCCAGTCACGTTTAATGACGTAATGATAATACACGAACATACACTGATATATAATAGTAATAACGAGAGAAAAAAAAATAACAATAAGAGAAAATACAAAGAAAACGTAACGTGTTGATATTGAGTGTGTGGTAAATAAAGAAAACAAAAAAAACAAATATAATTATGAAGATATGAAAGAATCAAATAAGATACAATATTCGAGATCTGTTCTGTTTTCTATCGTAGATTTTGTATCTTCAATACTCTAAGTCAGAGATTCTAAAAATGATGAAAGAGAGTCGGATAGAAGGTGAGACGAGTTAGTAGGTAAAAGCGAAACAAACAAAAAAAAACGTTTGAATAAAAAAGAATATCGTGGAAAGTTGGCCAAGAAAATAGGCGTTGAAAATTTGTTGAAAAGATAAAAACATATCGAATAAAAGGAGTTTACGGGAAATTCAATTTCCCGGAATGCGAAAATTAATCACGAAGTATATAATTGGCTTGAGCTCGGATCGAAAGATTCGAGACGAGGGAAAAAAAAGAAGGGCGAGACGGAAGACCCGGCTGAGATTTCAAAAAGTTCGATGTCCCATTTTACATTTCAAGGAGCAAAAGGAAAAAAAAACCATGAAAAAAAAATACAATTTGTCTGTGGTGAAGAAATTTGACTTATTTTCATTAAAAAAAAAGAAGAAAAAACATGCTCGAGGGAAGCGCACAAGATTTCCCAGTGAAAATTTCAACAAAAAGAAAAAAAAATGCGAATAATTTTGATTGCATTTGTCAAAAAAATTCCATCGCCTCGACTCTCTCAAGAAAAAAAAGAAGCAAATGAAAATAATAGTAATAGTGAACGAGAAAAAAAAAACTTTCGACAAATCCAAAGTATAATATTTTATACGTGAATTCGTTTTACGTCCATGATGTACCGAAAATAACAATAATAATAATAATATTAATAATAATAATTAATCGGATGTTTATCGAGATGAATCGTTGAAGTGCGTATAATTATGTGGTATAAATAAATTCACTCGTCATACCGATAATTATATGCATGGGATAATTTTGTATTTACGAAAAATTGTGAGCCGGTGAACGGGGGGGGGGAATGCGACGGGGCTACCAAAAAGTGAAAAAAAAAAAGAAAATGTATAACCGATTCCTCGAGTGTGACGTGAAATCGGCGCAACTGTTAAGTGTCTTATTGTTCAGGCTAATGGTTGCACTAAATTCAATTTTTTCACTCCGAATCTTCCACAGCATATTTGACACATCCCAGTCGCGTATATACTTCGTGTAACGAAACACCAACGAACAATATTACTCAACTCGATAGAAAAAAAAAAAAATCTGTTCCAAGTTCGTTTACAGTTGATTGCCGTAACGGTGAAAAAATTTCACACTGAATTTCCAGCAACCGATTAGCCAACTACTGTTCAACCGTAAATGTACTACATAATACGTATGATGTGAAAAAAAAAGCAGAAACCATGGCGCACACGCCCGATCACGGAATAAAAAAAAACAAACAAACAAATTGCAATCACGACATTAATTCACGCGAGAGAAAAAGAAAACAAACATTCCTATAACTTCCCATCGAGCGTTTTCGCCATTTCGCCAAAAAATCTTTTGGTTCGCATAATAATAACGATAATATTGATGATGCTAATAAAAAATAAAATAATAATAATAATAATAATAGTAAGAGTAAAAGTAATAATAATATAGTAACAACAACAACAACAATAATAATATAGCAAATAAATGATAGAAACGCAGGCGCGCTCTGTTTTTCGCAAAAACTATCCGCGTACACTTGGCGAAATTCTCGCCAAGACCTTTTGTCGAGAATAACAAAGGGCAATGCTTTGTTTACGCTCCGTTCTCGTTTCATTCGTCATTTCGGCTCTTCACTTTTTTTAAGGTAGTTCTATAGTTTTGTCGTTTATTTAGGATTTTGTTGAAAAATTGGTACAGTCGTTCTTTGATATGTTATGCATATGCGTTCTATATTTTGAGAGGTTTTACCACGTAGAAATTGTGATATTTAGTGTTAAAAATTCCAATTTTCCGTGCTCTCCCATATAAGAGCCCGTGTTAAATATTTTCAATCCTAAATATCTTCAATTCTAGATGGTGAACCTTCTTGAAATTTAGCGTAGCTCTTTATTGTACTTTCTCAAGTTTTTTTCTAAATAATCCTAAGATTATGATTTTTTTAATTTTTATACATACGTAGCAAATATAGATGACCTTGGATGGCCTTGAATTTGGAGTATGTTGTTCTTGAAACAATTTGCAAAAATTTTTCTTAATTGACTTAAGCTCAAAAATCACGTGGTATCGAGATAAATTGAGATAAAAAACTTTTTATTTGACTGTACTTATATAGAACTACCTTAGGGTTTAATTGGAGTGATTCGAAAACGTCTAAATTTTTGTTACGTTGTTTCGAAATATATGAAAAATTGTTGTGGAAAATTTGTGAATTATTCGCAAGGGTGAGTCCAACTCACGGTCGTCGGGCTCGGAAAAACTAAAAACAAGTTCCACTTGTCGCCGACAAAGCCTCTGATTATCCTTATTATAATATGTATATTTGGTTTTGGGTCTTTGTGGACGTTTTCGACGATAAGTGGAACGCCCCCTAACAATAGAAAACGTTTGTCGACGACTGCACACGTGATCGTTGCGGTCGCAAGTGGAACTCTCTCTAAAGTATGGTTTCAGAGTGACGCGACATTCGGTCACCTGAATTTTTAACTATATTGCTGCTTATAGCAAATTCATAATTTGTTCCGAATACAAAAATTTCGTAATGCGTTACAAATTTGAAAAAAAAAAAAAGTTTCGCCGAATTGTTCCATTTCAAATTGTTTTAAACGGTGGTTATTATCTAAATTTTTATCAAAATTTGTTGTGAAAAACTCACTCTTGTTGGTGACGACTTCTCCAGCTTCTCCTTGGACTCGGGAGCGACGCACATGTGAAAAAACACGTTTTTTCTACGCGGAGACTCGCGTCGCGACGAAAAAAAAAACACGATCACGCTTTTTTCCTCGAAAAATCACTCGTCCACATTATTTCACGATCGCGTTATCCACAAATTTTTCACGATTTATTTGTAAAATGTTTCAAACTCGCGCACTACCGTCGCGAATCATAAAAAACACTCGCGATTGCAAATCGATATTATATTTTCACTGCACCGAACTCAAAACCGCCATGGGGGACGCGGAGACTCGTGTCGCGACGAAAAAAAAACGCGCGAAAGGGGAAGCGATCGAGTATCATTGTTGTTATCGTCGTTGTGTTTTATTCCTTGCCAATCGTGCAAAAAAGTATATATTTCAGTAAAACCAGCTCGAAAAGCCTGGACTTTGTGAAAAATTCAGCAAACTTTGTCTCCCTTACAGTAATTTTCATGTCTCTGAAAAACTTTGATCCAGAAAAACCGTTTGCGAGAGGTGTTTTCGATAACGAACACAAATTTCAATATGGCGGCGAGACCGACGCGCTGCGAAAACTGGATTCAAGCTTTCCGCCAGGTACATGAAAAAAAAAAAAAAAAAAACTGTAGAAAGAGAATATTTTTTTTCCAAATTTATTACAGAAAAAGAGGCTAATTTCGTTGTAAAATGATCAATATATGGTTACGTTAAAACTCGTAAATTAGTTAAAATATGATTTAAAAACGAGATTGAAATGTAAAACGGTTTAATATAAACACACACGTGCGTACGTAAATTCGTATATGCATACAGACACATATATGCTTAGAAATTAAGATTTCTATATCGTGTAATACCGGTGTAGAGGAAGAGACAGAGAAAAAAACTACAGAAAAGACCTGTGTATTCGCGAAGAAAAATAGAGAGAGATATTTGCGGGCGTCCTATGTATACTATATGTGTATATCTCTCGTACGAGGGATGCCGGTTTGCAACGAGACGCACACTGTACACGCTCGAAGGCTCAAACAAAACAAAACAAAGCTTCTTTGCCCTCCGACTTTCGGCTACTGACAATGAGTCGCGCATCGGTCCGGATTTTGCCAAGCGGGAAAAACCCCGTAATTCGTGCAAAATCCGCGAGCGTGTCGCGCGCTGTATCGCCGTAAACGAAAAACACAAAAACACAAAAAAAGGTTGCATATTATTAGTATAATTATATATACATATACGAACGAGATGGAATGATGAAAAAGATTATTGTATATGAAGCTACTGTGATGTTACCGTTGAATATAAAGAAACAAATATATATAAATATATATATTGAAACACGTTTGAGTTTAATTTTGGAGCGCTATCTTTCTCTCCCGAATAAAATGATTCTGCTCCTCGACCTGATTGAATCTGTGTCGTAGTGGAGTAAGAAATTTTTGGTATTTCGTTAAGAATTTTTCTCATCTTATCGCTCAACTCGAAAGACGCAATTCAATTCTTTACAACGATAAAATATTTCAACTGGCAAGTTAAAAATATTGAAAAAAAAACGGTTACAGATGGTGACGCCACGAGTGTAGGAAAATAGAAGTTCGTGTGTTGATTCGCCTATTACGAATCGTCGGAAAGGTAGTTTTTTTTCCAGAGAATTTGATACCGACTGAACGTGTCAGTTGAGTTCAAAAGATTAAATACCAGATGTCGCTTTACGGTCGCCGATGAGGGCGAACGTCCAGCGATAGTCAATTTCCGGAAAAAAGAATAATATTCGAATTTGTTGAACAAAATATTGTCACGATGAGTATCATCGCTAGAAGTATTTCCTGCATTACGAGCAGTTTTTTTCAAAAAAGTTTTACAGGTAATTAGAATACATCTATGCTTTTCAAATCATTTTCAAACATCGCAATGGCTAACCTAACTTTTTTCACTATTTTTCTATGACTGTTATTATTATTTAAAATACATTTATTTTCAATATTTTGTGAGCTGAGGAAAAGTTGTTTATTTTTCATTACTTATCATATCGTTTTACTGTCGTTTAATCATTTTTTTGTTATACTTTCAGGAAATGTATCTAATTTGACAGGCCAATTATTAAACAGCGGTTTTCAAGGTAAATTGTTGAATTTTATTTTTTCTAAAAATTATTGTGATTTAATTATTTCTACTATTAAAAAATTGGATATTAATAGTGGAAAATTTGACATATTTTGATTTAATTTTAGAACTAATCCATTCGAGGCATTAAAAGATACGCCGGTGTCTTATCGCCAAATAATTTTTAAAATAATTAAAATTAACAGTGATTAAGATCTCAATGTTAATGATCTTTCAACAGACGTAGTAATGATTCAATATCAATAGAAAAAAAAAATCCATGTATACTTTAGAAGAAAAATTCTGTTTCAATAATATTTGACCCATTTTTTTCTTCGTTTCATCGTTTTTTTTCATGTAATATGAAAAAAAAGACATCAAAATTTAATCATCGAGATACGAGACTGTAAGCTCGATACGAAATCGTGCGTTTGAAAAAATTTTATCAATTTATTAATAAATTATAGAAACGTGCAGTTGAAAAGTTTAAGATCTTTGATAATTCTGAATATTTATTGAAACGAAAAATTCATCAGTGATAAAAAAAATTCCACAAATGTTGAGCTTCTGATTGAAAGTGTCGAATCGAGAAAAAAAAAGAGAGAAAAAGAAAAGATACGGAATTCGGTACGAAATGGCAAATGCGAAAGGTATCCCGCTGCTATTGTGCCAGGCTGAAACAGCCAACTAAGGAATCCAGTGACAAGTTTCGAGTTTCGAGATACGGATCTTCGGGAAGAGGGAGAAAGGGTGTTTTTGCCGCGGCGAGCGAGAGAAAATTCTCGGGTAGCGAGCGAAGGGATTGAAATTTGCTAAGAGCCACTTTTTCTCCATTTTTTCCCTTTTTCCAGCGAAGATCGTACCTTATTCTCTCGCGTCCGCCACCAATATAACAATAGTTCGCCTTCAATGGAAACGTACCTTCGCAAAATATTGTATTTTCTTTCTCGCACCCGTGTATTATTGGTCGATCCCTTGCAGAATATTCTGCATTTTTTTTTCAAACAAGCGACTCGAACCAAATAAATTCTGTTTTACCTGAAAAGTAATCAGTTTTCACTGGTTCAAAATTTTTAATAATTATAGTATTAAGGGTGTTGAGTTCGTAGAGCAAAAAATCAAAATTTTTTAAGAAAAGTTGTTGAAAATCAACTAAAGGAAAACATATTTGAAATTCAAGGCTATCCAATGATCTACTCTCAATGTGATTACACAAAAAAATGATTTAATGCCATACAACGATCAGTGCAAAATTTCGTTTAAATTATATAGGAAGCTTGTTACTGAGATATTTATTATACAAAGTTGCAACTTCAAACACGTGCTCTTATGGGAAGGTACAAAAAATAGATATTTTTAACGATTAATATATTAATTAATTAATGTTTCCTAATCGTCGTAAAATTTTTACACGACCTTTTGGAGATATTACTCTTAATATTATGTGAAATTTACTAAAAATTTCCATCGTTTTTGGTTTTGAGTACAGCATCCTTAAATTGTAGTATTCCTATAATTATATTATTCGCCTAAACTCTGTAAAGCCACATTTTTTTATCTTTCCAATAAAAAGTAAATCAAATGCGTACGATGTTAAATTATGACGAAAATTGTCGAAACTGTCTTCTCGACCTTAATTTTAAGATTATACAAAAATTAATTAAAAAGAATATAAACTTCGAAAAAAAAAATTCCAAGAAAAATTCCGTAAAAATAAACTTTTTTTTTCCTGTGAAAAATCATCAAAATTGTACAAATTTGTGGCTGTGAGTATTTTTTCCCCGAAGAGTACAAAATTTTTGGCGCAACGGGGAAAAAAAGAATCTGTCTTATTTGTTCCTTTTCTACGCGGGAGAGAACTTTTCTTTCTTTTTTTGTGACAACTGGTCAACCGCAAATGGACATGTCACCCCTTCCGTAATATTCTCACCGATTTTTTCGTATTCGAGCGAAAGGCCGGCTTTTCGCTTCTCCGATTCTTTTCTTGCGAGTTTTTCCCGGACGGCGCCGCTCATTCTTCGCGAAACCCCCGTGCTCTCCCGTTAGGTATACTTTTTCCCATTTACTCTCATCTTTCTGCCCAGATCTCTGACGTTTCAGTTCACCTTTCAATGCTACCACTCAAAATCGAGAATTTTTCTTTTTTATTTGTATAAAATTTTTTCACACAGTATTTTTCAGTCAAGATAAACTTTATTATCGTCAATTTTAATAATTATTTATCGATTCCCTAAATAGTTATGTGTACATTTATTTGACTGATTTTTGGACCAGTTTGTTGAATTTTTTAATATGAATTCTTGGATTGTGCTCCAAATAAGTAGCATTTTCGTTATCTACGGGACATTTTTGATCAAGTAAGCTCTTAAGATCGAAAAAAATAATTCAAAAGATTCCCATTTTTTTCAAAAATTCACAAAATGAATTTTTTTCGATCTTAAGGGTCCATTTGATCGGATATTCGGGGCGCAATCTAAGAATTCATATTAAAAAAATTCAAAAAACTGATTTTCGGATTAGTTCGTGAACGATTGTTCGAAAAGAAAATTTTTTTTCTTTCAAGGTGAACTATAAAGAATGTCCAAGTAGATGAAATATTCTAAAATATGGTGAAAAAGTGAATTTTGGAAAATTCGGAATAATTTAGTGGGACGTAAAGACGTGAAAGTAACAAAGGGATCTGGTCGCAACGATCGCTCGCATTATCCGTGTCCAGCGATGAGTAAGGAACGAGGGAGAGAAAGAAATATATTTTTCGCAATGTAATCTTGCGCATTGAGAATGGCATCGAGGGAGAATAATGAAAGGGGTTTTTGGCTTCGCAGCGTAGGATAATGGTCTTGTGCTGGTCCTTCTTGGACTTGGTTAAGTTAGGAAGGATTAGCCAAGCGAGTGTGCCCAGGCTTTGGACATCTGTCGCATATTGACGCACGCAGTGGTCAGTGGTCTTTCGAATCGCCGTCGATCTCCCAAAAGAACAACAATGGACACCGGACCATCCTCCTGCCCACTATTATTCCAAACTTTGCCAAATTTTCGTCATCTTCATCCTTATTTTTTCATCCTTCGTCACCACTCGACATTTCACTACTTTTTTTTTCTCGCCGTTTCAAAAAATATCCTCCTCGAACTCAAAAAGTTATCTTTTCTCGCAAAAATGTGTCACGTAAAAGTATATTTTAAAAATGGAATCAGAAAAAAAAAATTTATTTACAAATTTTTCATTCGTACCTCTTGAATTTTTTATTCCCTCGATTTTTTGGCAAGAAAATAAAGAAGAAAGCGATTTAACAAAAGTGTTGTTCTTTTTGCGTTTTTCATCTCGAAGGATTTTTGTAAGGGAGGGAAAGAGAGACAGAGAGAACAATAAATAGGAGAATAGTGCTCGTTGACCAGCGAGCGCACTTCTCGAGACTTTGGTTTCCTCACAATGTTACTTAATAAGCTTAAGAACGCACCAGCGAGGAAGAAGATTGAACCGTGTCCTCTGGCAAGCTGTCGCATATCGTCCAAAGCTCTCTTTTTCCCTCTCTGACTCTTCTTTCTTCTCTCCATCCCCCTTTTCTCGTTCTCTCCTTTTTGACGATTCCCAAAATGTCAAACGTTCGTCATATTTGACCAGACCTCCAGTTTTGCTCGCCCATTTTCCCAACTCGGGAAAAAACTTCTCTTTCTCTCTTCGTCTTTGTCCTCGCTTCCAAACACGCAAGATTATTTGCAAAAGAGTTCTCCCTGTTTCTCAGTATTTACCGTTACAAGCTACCACGAGATATTTCGTTCCTTTCTCCTCCCTCTCTTTTTCGTTTGATGAACAACCAAGAATTTTTCCCCAGATTTTCTCGTTTTGTGACTAAAATCGTGCAATCAATTTTTTTTTTCTTCTTCGCTCCAATTGACAGTTCGTGCATTGAATAAAATCGTATATAAAATTCATATCTGCAATTTGAAATTTTTCCAGAAAGAGTAATTATTTATCTAAAACCAATTTATCTAAATTTTTCATTGAAATACAATTGAAAAAGAAAAGTAAACATTTATGTTTGTATAAAAAAAGATATTATAAAGATAAGATATTATAAAAAAATAATAATTCTAATATTCAATTTTATTTAACTGACGTTAAAATTCATTCACGTTTATGAGATGTTTTCTATGTACGTGATTCTTTTTTTTTACTCGATTGATAAGAATTTTCGTTAAACGTTTCATCATCGTTTTGTCACGTGATATTTGGTAATAAAAAACACAGAAATTCGACAATTCTCGTAATGGGTTGCACAAACGTATAATGCGAGACATTACGAGTTTTTATGAAACGCAAAAGGTAACATCTCGCCCAAGGGTGATATTTCGTAATAACTTGAAAAATTTTTTCATGGATTTTCCAGACTTGTGGCTCAACAACAAACGACACGTCATTAGACTATATTTTCCATTAGTATTTTCACCGCAGGTGGTGCTAATGACACTTTGAAATGTTATCAGTCGTGTCATCTCCCTTTAAAAAAATTTATACCAAAAGATAAAGAAATGAGCCTACGACAAAATGTGCTAATAAATATAGATATAATTCTTAAGTAATTTATACAAATCTATTTTTATGACTTTTTCGTAAGAATTCGTGATAACGGCGCACTATTAACAACAATAAAAAAAAACTTTTAAAATTTCGAGATAATTCGAAAATTGGAGATAATTTGGAAATAACTTTTATACTGATAGTCACAATGGCGAGATATAAATTTTCAGATAAGCATTCTTTTCGTAAAATGGAAAAAAATGTAATAAATACATTTAGACGTAAAAAAATTACTACATTACTATTTAAAAAAAATAAATATTAGAGAAATAAGTGTAAAAGAACAATTAAATATTAATTGCATTGTCACTGCCATATTTTATCTCATGATCCACTGTCATATTTTTTTCCATTGTTCACCAGTAATTTTTTAAAACGTTTTATTATTGTATATTGCGGGTATCGATATCTTTTGTTCAATGATTTCGGTCTATCCATCGTCAGTCTTTTTCATAAATCATGAAACACATTTTTAATTTGATTAAAAGTTCTCTCCAATAAAAATACTCATATATAACTAAATATTTGTGTATATATAAAGTTAATTACACAAATAAAAAATGATAAATAAATGTATAAATAAATAATAAATAAATAATAGATGTATATAAAATAAATAAATAAATAAAACTTTTAATTGCGTTTCAGGCTTCGATTTGGTGAAGAGAATGGGATCGTCGTTGTGGCAGATGCACCGAAAGGGCCCTCACATGAAGAAGCGAAACAAGAAACGGCCATTAAATGGAAAACCATTCGCGAAGGGTGTGGTCCTGAGGACTTTGATTAAAAAACCGAAAAAGCCGAATTCGGCGAACCGCAAATGCGTCCTCGTCAGACTATCGACTGGGAAAGAAATGACCGCCTATGTACCCGGAATCGGACACAATTTGCAGGAACACAACATCGTCCTGTGTCGAGTTGGCAGACTCAAGGACGTCCCCGGTGTCAAGATAAAATGCGTTCGCGGAGTTTACGATTTGGCTCACGTTATCAAAGAACGAAAGCCTTAATCAGCTCATCTTTTTAGAGTTACACTGACATTTGGCTTTTTATTTCTGCGATTTAGAATAAATTGGAGAAAAAAAAGCATACGTGGACAATTTTTTTTTTCACGAAAGAAAATAATTATTTAATCAACTCGAAATAGTATTTATTTTAAATTTCGTGGTAAATTTCGTTTTATAGAATGATGAAAGAGAAATGGGAAAAGTGCTGAAATTGCAGGGGAATGTAGAGGTAATTCGGTTGATGATTTATTTCGGATTATTTGGTAGGAAAGGACGAGGAGGAGAAATGTATTTGAAACGATTCGTCATAAGTCTCGATGACTCGATTTGCTTGACACACATTTCAAATTTCGAGGTTTTGAGAGATGGAAATCGGGGCGCGTGGGGGGGGGGAACTTTTGACGCGCTGTACGGTAAGTGCGAAGAGGAAAAATATGTATACGAAGTTGGAGAATAAAGGCGCGTGTACCGTTAGCCTGGACCACGCGTCAGGCTGCGCAAAATGCATCGAGAGCGCAAGTGTGGACAATGCCTGGAAATATCGTGGGGTTCGTGAAAAAGAAGCTGTGGAAAAAGTTCGAGGGGCAAGCCCCTTCGTTCTACGCTTATTACGGAAGGGTTGGATTCCTCGTCCTTTATATCCTTTTCCATTTCGCATCTGCGGAAACCCCTCTGATCCACCCACGCGACCAATGCCCATTGACCATATGACATGCTGACCAACATCCCGCGCACACTTTTCTTCGAAACACACTCTTAACGGTTCTCACTCGAAAAAAAAATCTATCAAAAAATATATTCCAATTCGAGCTCAATTTATCTATTAATCTACAATAAACGCCTTATTTTTTTCCTATTTATTATTTTATTATCAATTTATTATTTTTATTACACGTTTCTCCTATAAATGTATACGAATCTGTATCGTCAATTTATTTTTTATCTCTTTAGCAATGTACAATTGGAAAAAAATTATTGGAAATTGTCGAATATTTTTATTTTTATGTTTGCAAATTATTTACTTTAGAGAAAAAATGGAACTATCCAACGAATTTTTGTTCGAGTTCGACTGGATAATTTTTTGGGCGAAAAGAGATAAATTGAGAACCGTTCAGAGATGACCACCGAGTTCTGGCCAGAATGACGAGGTTGATCGTGCAGAAGGCTTACGAAAATTCGTTCGCAAGACGACGGCATGCCTCGTGAATGGGAAGTGCTCGTCTTGCTGGTCATCGTTGTTGGAATTAATACACCCTGTTTGCTCATCCGACGTTTCTCTTTCTCGTTCTGTTTACGAAAAGTATAATGATGCAAATATGGATGGTCGAACGCCATTTTCCTTTTGCTCCTCCTGCCTCGTCAAATATTTTCCTCCCTCGCAAATAACTTTTGAAAGTGGACAGTTAATCTCATTTAAAAGCTTTTCTCTTTGCTTCGAGAGTGTTTATTTTGTTTTATTTTTATTGTAAGTCTGGAAAATCGCAAAAATATATCTTTTAACATTTTAACTCAATTTTTAAAATAACTTATTAGCTTGAATTCCGTTTCAGTTATAGTTATTTACGATCTTTGCCACAATCTACGGTAAATTTTAATGAAAAATTAGAATAAAAATTATGAAAAGTTGATTTTTGAAATAATTTCAATTTTGATGAATTTTTAATATGACAACTAGAATAAAATCGTATGAGGATAAATATTTAGATTCATTTCTAAATATTTGAAGAATAATTTATTAAATAATATAGATTCCGATTTTCCAGTTTTCAAATATCGACACAAACTACGATAAATTTGAATGAAACTTGGAATAAAAATAATGAAAAATCGATTTTTGAAAAAATTTCAATTTTTACGAATCTTTTAAATCAGTCAACTAGAATAAAGTCGTACGAATATTAAGATTCGTTTCCAAATTTGTTTACAAATCTTTATATATAAAACAAAGTCGTGTTAGTTACACCACTTATAACTCAAGAATGGCTGGGCCGATTTTAGTGATCTTTGATTTTTTGGATTCGTCAG